>BQMF02000601.1:0-224408 GCA_027922465.2 Turritopsis dohrnii | reverse complement strand
AACATTTAATGTTTTGGTAATTGGTAGTAGCCATGATATCAATCAATGTTTTTGTATCTTTTGTTATTCTCGTGGGTGCTGTTATAAGCTGCTTCAAACCATGTAAATTCAAAATTGTTTTGAATTCATTATTTGATTTCTTGTCTAAATAGTTAACATTTACATCTCCCATCAGATATACTTCTTTTGATTCAGAGATTGCCTTAGTTAAGTTATTTGATAAAAGTTGGTTGAAGTTTTTCGGTAAGAAGTTTGAAGAATCCGGGGGTCGATAAATGATACCAACGAGAAAGTTCTTGGCATTGTTCAGTTGTATTTCCAGCCACATAAGTTCAATATTTTCGTTTTCTAAATCCAGGCGTCGCTCACAGGCAACATTCTCTGATATATATACACCTACGCCTCCACCAGGGCCACGGTTGCGGGGTCTACTGTAAAACTGATACCCCGGAATTTTATACTGTGTAAATCTGTAGAATTGATATGCGTTTCACTGAGGGAAATAATATCGATGTTTTTATGATTGTCGATAATACATTCGATATAAGGTTTGTTTCCAAACAAGCCCCGAACGTTTTGATGAACCATGCTTAAACCTTTATTTTTTAAGAAATTGCCTAACTCAGGAACAAATGGCCCAGGACAGATCTCAATGTCCCCAGATAACAGCAACAACAACTTGAGGAAATACCGCTGACGATAGAATGTACATTTATCCATATTATACTGCCATAGAGAAGGGTACACATAAGTCTCTTCGTTCATAATAATATGATCACGAATTGCATAACCATCTTTGAACAATACACAACCGTGTGAAGGTTTCTTGATAACAAATACAAGAACGAAAAAGATGAACATCTTGACACAGCTTAACGTGACCGTACCGTGCGCCATCTTCGTTGCATTTAAATATTTTCATTTTTGGACACTTTGAGATAACCACATACATAACACTCATTTTGAGAAGAATTGGAGCGCTTAAGGGTTAGCTATTCCATTTGTCCCTACATTTACATGCTTTGAAAATGGAACGTCTAATCCTAGAATGCTTGTGATTCTGAATTAGAAAATACAAGGATTCAAGAAAGGAATCAATAATGAGCCGCTCAGCAATATTTAATTCACGAAAAAGAGCCTTTTAGGATCAAGACAATCCCGGTAATTTTTATGTCTTTAATACAACATTAAAAATGATAGAACTCAGTTAGCTGGGCACAGGAAAATATCTTGAAATATATGAAAATATATGACACTTATGTCGAAATTAACAATCAAATGCTCTTGGATCATGATTTGTATGACAGCCTCATTCGAAAGGCTTTATCCTGATTTTATTAGATTTCGCTAAGCGAAAGATATTGGTTTCGGCGGCGTTCTATCTATCTAATCTATGTACGGCGAAGGTTTTTTAGTATCGCACTTACTAACTTAAAATTCTTTTATTTCTATTTCTTTTTATCCTTACTCTCATGACCATGATATGTTTTCGTATATTTCGTGAGCTGTAAAGTGTATTTACCACATACCATAGTCACAAAAAAGAAGGATTTTTCCCTAAAGGAAAAACAAAAAGAAGGGTTTCAATTACTTTTTTGAGTAGAAGTACCACTGTGAAATTTAAATTAAGTAAACTTTAGTCACGCTTTTGATGTTGATATCCTTCGAAGATCAACTGCAGTGAAGAAGCTTTACAAGCAGTTTTAATTTTTAACTCTAGCTTCAAACCGTCTATTGCAAACAAACTATTTGTTTGTTATTTGATTTGTTTATTTTGCATGAGTATTTTGGATAGATTTTCGTTTTTTAAATTTTTTCGAACAAATCTTTTTTTCTTATCTCTTTTGGCTCACGTTTTTCTTATAAAATCATTTTTTTTAAAAAATCATGTTTACAGCTTATACAAGTATATTTCTTTTGTTATGTTTCAATTTGTGACGTGTTTTTTAATAAAGTTAGAGTTACACAATAAAACGTTTTTATTTCTATGCTTACACTAGCAGATCTTTTTAACAAAATGCATCAGTAGTACAACTAGGCTCAGAAACAGGGAGTTTACGCGGAAATACAAAAACATGTATCAGTATGGAGACGGGTTTATTATAAATTCCGCTCTGCAATCCAATGAACCAGATATGTTAAAGCGTAGCTGGATGCAGAGCGATAGATTTTGCTATGTTCTATGTGTGTTGTCAGGAATTTCAGGAATGTATGTGATTGTTTTTTTTCGCCAATTAAATTGCTTGAAAGCGTATTTTCAACCAATGAAAAGACGTGAAATAAATCGTGCAAACTTCTGTTTGACTTGTATTTTATCCTAGCTATACGCGGAATAGTGTTCAAAGCGACAAGATTTTGATTTGGGATTTTGATCAAGAGGAAAAAGTGTAAAAGTGAACTGGGTAATATGCTCAGCATCTTAAAAATTACCCAAACGTTAGCTTAAATATATTTAGAACGCCTGCTTTGAAAAAAACATGTTTTATTTTGAGGGAAATAGCTTGGTATAACCACAAATATACTAAATTGACCTCTGCAGATAACATACAAGTTATGTGACCTTCAAATAAAGATGTATTAATTTTAGCAACACAATTCAAAAAAATTTTAAAACTCAAGATAGCTTGTTAGACCATGTTAGAGATAGATAATTTATTTGGTAAAGAAGGTCATTGAAAAATACAGTACAATACTGATGTGGACCTACTGCATGTATATATAAATATAAACATAACACTTGACAAAGATTTTTAATAAATCGAAATATTGTGAAAATTTCTTGTTTTTTTTTTGTCTTATATATAAATATAAAGGTACTTATAAAAGGATGAAAGAAGAAAACTATTTTTCGTTGAACTTTAAGTTTCTTCCTTCACGGATTCATCAGCTAACTGAACTGGTTTTAAAATAAAATAAAATTGCTCCTGACTGTCGAGCACTTTCAGAGAAGAGAAATGTATAATATATATAATATATATGAACTAAAATTCCTTTTGGCCGATTTGGCGGATTGCTTCAAAAACCGCCAAAATCCGCCAAAATTTCTTCCCTTAAGGTAGTAGGAGTTTACATACTTAGGGAATGCAAATATATATAAAAACATGGGGAAAAACAAAAAACAAAAAAAAACCCCTGAAAATCTAAAAAGCTGAAAAAATGACCAAGAACAGAAGGATTAAGAATTTAGAACCTAGATTAGCATTCCTTAGAAGACAAAAAGAACAAAGAACCAAGGGTTTAGAGTAATGATGTGTAGTTCTCAAAGGGAAAAATTGAATATAATAATAAAAAAGTTTCTGAATTTTTTTATCTTCTTCCATGCAGCATGCTCAAAATATATTATATATATAAAATAAATTAATTAATTAGATAACTTAAATAAAATATATAGACAATGTATATGTAAAATACAATGAAATAATACTGAACAGTACGATATACAAGAAGACATACTACATTTCAGAGAATATAACCACATTTTTTTAGGCACAGCAAAAATGGGTTATTTTTGTTATTTTTTTACATGAGAATATATTTTCTGCAATGTGCAGGCAATTTGTATCAACACAAAAGTATATATTCACCCATAACTGAAAAATAAAACATCCAAAATCAGCATTTTTGTCTCTTTGATAACACTTTTTCAGCAATAATATTGAGGTCTATTCTCTCTCTTATACGTCATCTTGTATTTTCATGCATTGCCAGTTATCATATCTGACTTGACAACAATTAACTTTCTTTTATTGAACATATCGTTCTAAGCTGGGATTATCAACACAGCCACTGTGCACTATTTGCTTGCAAAAGATTCAGTTTATTGGACAAACAGTCTTCAATTCCATCCAAGTAAAATAACAATGGCTCAAGCTTGATGATTGAAGGAATGCAATAAAATGCAGATATATAAACCTCAATAAAAGGGGTAGCTACATATCTAGCCTACCATTCTGCACTTAAATTATTAGAGGATTCAAATCAAAGAATAATTACAATATCAAGTCAGGAATTTTTATCATTGATTTATATAAGCAGGAACATTAATCACCAGTAATTCTAATACTTTCAAAACTCTGCTAAATCTGTTTTTGTCCCAGACACAGTCATTGTCTCCTCTTGCCACTCATTTAAGTATTTTAGAAAGACATTATTGTTTGTATTTTTTTTAAATATTTTCATGCACAATCTAAAAACAAAAATATGACTGCATATTTCATATAGATAAAAGCTTACTACTTCATGTCTACATACATCTTAACACATCTACATCTGAAAATGCAAAATCATTATGAAAATAGACAAACATATAATAGACAAACATAGTAAGGAAAACTGAAGCAGCCAGTGACGCAACACACTCAGCCATAATCACAGTGAAACGAAGCGATTTCTTGCACATAGTAGATATTCATACCGAGTTTTCGTTTGTTTTGAAATAGAAAATTTCTGCCATTTCATTACAGGTGTCCTTGCAGTTCAGAATAATATCACATGACATACAAGAATTTACTGAAAGTCACGTGATTAAAGTGACGGAAAAAGATATAGACGAAAAGAAAATGGCGTAGATATATGCCCCAGAAAAATGAAAGTCGTGGGAGATCGTGGTCTTCCCTGATTCTATTTTCACAAGATTTGATAAATTTAATGCTTTATCTTGCCTTGACAATTAGCAGGATATCAGGGAATTCCTTCTTCCATCGATATAACACCAACAGATTTCGCTCTGTGCGAGGCTATAAATGGCTGTTTATCATCTTTATAAGGCAGGATACAATTTAAATCATGTTTAAAAGTCTAAAAGCTTCTTTGACAAAAGTCTATCTGAACTGAGATTGTACAGAAAACGTATAGATGAAGTAAAAAGTGGCTTTTTGTGACTTATCATTTTGATCGCTTCATGCCGCTTGGCCGCCATTTTTGACAACACACATAGGACCGTCTTTGTTTCCTTAAAACAAAAGAAATTCAATGAACATTTTTGTTTGTCGAATCTCGCTCTGCATCCAGCTACGCTTTAACATATCCCTGAATGAACGTATGTATTTAGAATGGGCGTTATTTAGCTCGCTATGCTTAAAAAAACATAAGCGAAATCTTTCGACCATCCAGTCGTCTTGTTTATATATTAGTTTGATTTCAATATGCTTAGCTGCTGCAGTTTCTTTTATATTTTGTTCAGAGATTATTTTGAATTTTGAATTTCTTATCCTCGCTCGCAAAAGTAGACTAAGCAATGTGCAATAATGGTTATTCACACTCTTCAGAACTTACATTCATTTCTTATTTTTCCAATCTTAAAAGCTGAAAAACTTTCTATTTTTCTTCAAATTTCGAAAGTTTTTTTTGGAATTAGAGATCCAAAAGTGCTTTTTAACCGAATCATAGGATTTTATCGTTTAAATTTACGTGTTTTTCTGTTATATATAGTTCAATTTAAAACGATTAAAACAAAATGTTCCTTTAAGCAATAAATTAAAACTTTCTTTGCATCATGTCTTAGGAGTTTCAAAAGAATCGTCGATCCTTAGCGACTCTTGATAACCTGAAAAGGTCTTATACTACTCTATGATACCTATTTATGAAAGTTGTATACTTTTTATAGACTAAGGAGGTCTGATGTTGAGTGAAATAAGATAAAACTTTATTTTCTCTGATTGTATACTAGCTTGATATTGGAATGGTTGATCCAAAAGTGCTCTTCTGTGAAAATTCAAAAAATTTGGGTACTAGACTATAAGGAAATAGTATATTTCCCTTCTTAATGGTTGTGTAAGTCTCACAATAGACTGAAACAAAAAGTCGGCATTTCTGGAATATCTGATCCTTCTCTGCTCGCAGGAAAAAAAAACAACATATCTGCCATCCTATTTTGCGTCTTTATGGAACTTTTCATCTTAAAATGCTCATTTATTTTTAATTGAGGCCAAAAAAACTGTTTTTGACGAAAAAAGCTGTCACGTTTTTGCCAAAGTGTAAAAAACACCGACTTACACCATATTTCGTTGCATATTCAAGTAATAAATTGCACACTATGACGTTATTGCATAGTTCGACTAATTTCGGTAGATAAGGCTTGTTAATTTACTTTTCACGATTTTAAACAATCGATACTGAAGAAATTGTAGAAATTACAAACATTACGCAAGTGGATACAAATTATAAGTTATTGCACATTTAGGACTTAAACATTAAGCTAAGGCGCCACTAGAGTTTTTTTCATGCGCATGCAATGCAACATGTCCCATAGCATGCGCATGAAACTCTTCTTAGTGACGCCGGTAGTAAATTGTTGCAAAGAAAATGATTGATTGTAATGTTCCCAAGTTGAAAAATACAGCTCTGATGTTCCTGATCCGGAAGCTCTTGAACCTTCTTCTCGTTGTTTTTCTCTTTTGTATTTGGCGAGGATATCATGCCATCATGTCTTCAGCTCAGGAATGGTAAATTTTCCGGAAAAATGCTCACCTAGTTTCTCCATCAGAGCCTCTCGTAAAATACGATCTCTATAATCTTGGGAATTGAAATTCCACAGAGAGGGGTTCTCACGGTAATAATCAATGATATCTTCAATGTCCTCGAAACTCGGGGCTTTTCTTTTTCTCTTTAGTTGATTCACCTTTGATGAATTCCATGTGCGAGTAGAACTTCCATTTTGAAGACGGTACATCAGATCCCTCATTCTCTTAACTTCTCTCAGCATAGAAGATCGTAATGAATGAAATGCTTTTTCTAAAGCTTCAACGGTGTACGTGTGGTTGAAAACTTCTTGTAACTCCAACTTTATGGGCTCTTTTACTTTATCATTTTTGTGATAAAGGTTATCACTGTCCCACAAAACAGAATTGTTTTTATAAAATTCAATTAATGTAATTTTTTCTTGTCGTTGAGTCGCTTCTTTTCAGACATCTTTTCTTTGCGTAAGCCTGTCTTCTTAACAAGAAAGTGATTTGTTTACTCTCTTAACTGAAATGGAACTTCAAGAGCATTCGATCGAATTTCAAATCGAATGTAAAATGACGTCACAATAAAAATTTTGTCCCGCAACATTATCTAAAGCATAGGCCACTACGAAAAAATGTCCCACAACAAAAATATTATCGAATTTTGTCCCGGGCGCAATGGAGCAAAATAGATTCAGATCTATTTTGCTCCATTGTTCCGGGGACAAAATTTTTGCTCCATTGCGTAATTTTTGTCCCACAGAAAAATAGAAGTGATATGGGACACGTGCAACATTTTCATGGGCATGCAATGCAGCAAAGTTGCATTGCATGCGCATGAAAAAAAAGCTCTAGTGGCGCCTTAGCTTTAGAATGCATTGCATAAAAAAAAAAGCATGATTGTAAAATATCAGATTTGAGTTTGCTCTCCAATAGGTTTTGGAATATGTCTGTTTTCCCAATGTCTTCAGTAATTACTTTAAATTTCCAAATCAATCAAAATTTGTATATATTTAAAAAAAATATAAAAGTTCGAATTCCTGAAAACAATTTATTTATATCAATTATCACCTTTAACACCTCTTGTGACCTGAATTGTAAATGTTTCATTCTTCTGCGTAACAGACGGAGCATCACCATCAAATTCTGTATATGTCAAATCACTTAGTATGATTGCTTTCTTTGAACCAAATCCGGGTAGATTTCTGTCGCCTTTGTATTTGATGTAGACACAAATTTCAGAACGTATGAATAGTCTTGAAAACTAAAAAAAACAACAAATATCATCTTCATTTCTTCTAAATTTTCTATGCCCCAACGATCGTTTTCTAGTCGAGGGTCATGTTTCCAAATTACTCCAACTTACACAAAGGATGCCATCAAAATCTAATGCAGTCATTCAATCATCAATTGTTTTGGTCATAATGGGTCAAAAAGGTTTTATGAGATGGCTTACCTTGATTGTAAGTGTATTTCCGGATGTCCGCACCTCAGTTGGATCTATGCAACTATGATTAAAAACAGGTTCCCCTTTCAACACGTCTTCAGCAAGAAAATTCATTGTAACGTTCTCGATGTCTGCAACACATCCATCTTCTGTTTTGATATGATACTTCACTCGATAATCTCTAGAATTTTATATAGTTAACTACTATTTTCAGGTTTCCCTCTTTCTAAGCTATTATTGGTCATTCAGCTCGATATTTCAGTATAACTGCACCAATTTTCCAAAACTTATGTAAACAAACTGACGCGAAAATATTGAAAAGATGTTGAAGGTTTTGTTTGAAAAAGGAATTCAATGAATGCTAAAAATAGCACTTTCAGGGGTAGATTACACGTACAATTTCGCCCTGGGGTGAATTTTACCCCGGGGTGAGGTCAACCCTGTCTGTGAAGAAATCACTTGGTCTGTATACACGTTATAACCGAGGTGAAACACAATCCCAGGGCTTATTTCACCCCTGTTTATAAGACAGGGGCGAAATTCACTTCGGGGCGATTTGAGCATGACTTTGACGTGTATGCGCATAATTGCTTTCAAACCAGGCTTAAAGGTGTGCAACTCACCTTTTCATGCTGAATTTCACCCCGGTTTTTAACCTGCGTTTATCGTAAGAAAAATTTACCCCTGGCTGAAGTTTCGCCCCGGGGCAGTTTTCAACTCGCCTACGTGTAACCGACCCCAGGGGCGAAATTCATCCCGGGGCAATTTGAGCATGATTTTGATGTGTATGCACAAAATTCCTTTCAAACCAGGTTTAAAATGTGCGCAACTCACCTGTTTATGCTGAATTTCACCCTGGTTTTCAATCTGCGTGTATCGTATCAAAAATTTACCCTGGACTATAGTTTCGCCCAGGGGCAGTTTTTAACCCGCCTACGTGTAACCGACCCCTCAGATGAAGAATATACGCTGCATATTTGGACCACCCCTTGAGGACTCATCACCGAGCTCTTGTTAGTCTTTCATTATCCTAAAAGCTATGGACAAAACAATAGTCTATATCTTGACTTGATGTGATGAGTAAAGACAAAGTTTTTAGAAAAACGTAGTTCTAAATTCAAGATTTGATTTTAAACTAAGCTTCAACTTAACAACACTTACTCATCACTGTAAAGTTCCGATGAAGACTCGACAATAGCTTTGCAATTCTTTTGAGGTCTGGATACTTGATAAGACTTCATGTCAATAATGACCCGTTTACTGTTACTGAATATCGAAACAAACCAATTGATTCCGTTATCAGCTACACCAGTGTCCGTCACCTAAAATGTATCGTATAATTCACATAATATGTTTACCTCAAGCATGTGTATCTGTTTTTTTTTTCTAATGCAAAAATGGTGTTTGGACAGCAGGCAGCATGCCCTAACACAACAACTCGACAGACACTTTGCCGACAGACATTTGACATCAGAATAGTAGGAGGAAGGTTAGGGTTATGGTTAGAGCAATTGGTCGTGAGGTAAAGGTCTGATCGGAGAAAAACAGTCCGGTCGGACTACTGTCCCTGGGTCATGAAAAATGCATAAATAATGAATAATAAATGTCTAATTCCCTTACTCATAAAACTTGTCTCTACCCGATAAACGAGAATGTTTTGTTGGCTGATATTGGTAAAATTTTCAAATTAAAAGCTACAAAACTGTTTTCTGCTAAACTCCAGAGTAACTTCAACTTTCAATATGGCAATTTTTTTCTAAAGCTTGGTTTCCAATAGCCTAAATTTTGTTGTGCAGCAGTTGTGCAACAGTTGCACAACACTTTACATGAGTAATGGAAACTGGTGTTGCTCGACAAGCGGTATGTTGCACAACATGAGATCTGTTGCACAACGTTGTTGCAGAGATAGAAAAGATAGAGATAGCTTTTAATATTCAAGCAAGTGAAGCAGCAGAGAAATACAAAAGCATTTGCTCTGCTTAGGAAGATATTTAAAAAAGCTTAAAAGTATTCCCTCTGGATCAGGAAGGCCAGCAGCAGCTGTTTCGCAGGAGTTTGAACATTTAAAGTGGCTAGATGTATATATTGAACACAGAGTAACCAGTACTAATGTGCCAGATGTGGAGGATGACGAATCTACAACAAAAGATTGTACTGCTGCTCCTGAATCATTTGAAGATGAAGAAATCAGTGCAGACACCAGTTGTAACTTAACACCATTTGTACCTTCTCGAAAAAAGCAAAAAGTAGAGTCATCAGTGAAGAAAAATGAAGATTTAATTCATGAGTCCTTTGTTAAGACAATGGAAAATATTAGTAACGCTATGAGTGGTGACGAATCTGATGAAGTAACTTTGTTTTTAAATTCATTAGCTCCGCAATTGGTAGCAATTAGAGAAGAAGACCCAGGCTAAATTGGCTAAATTGCAAATAATGCAGTACTTGTTTAAAGTTCAATATCCTGATCTACAAATACAATGAGGACTTTTATACTTGGATGTTTTCAATAGAGTTTTGCATTTTGTTCATTTTACGTTTCCATCTGAAAACTGTATGCGATGTAACATATACTAGTTGGTGCCCTCTACCCGAATTTTTGAGTTTCTTATATTTTTGCTGTTACTTTATTTTATGAGCCTTTAGGCCATTAGCTCAGAAAAATTTTAACTCTTATGTTTAATATATTTTATCTTGTTAAAGAGCCAGCTGCATTCCGTGTCAAAAAGGCAGTATGTTATAAGAAAACAGTTTTTATTGTTCTTTTTTTACTTTGTTGTTTATTTTATTTGGTCAAGAAAGAAAAATTAACTGAAAAGAATGCATGCTCAATTTTTTTTCTACAGTACTTGTGTGTTAATCTTTGGAAAGCATATAATGTACATTAAACGATTTCAAAAAAGTCTAAAATTAGCTATACACTGGATACTTTCTAATATGATATACATTTTGTTCATAGTTTATCTATCTATGACCACAAGATGTAACATATTCTTCTTGCCATGAAGGTGAACCAACCGGGCTTACAAAATACTCTTTGAATTTGATTCGCAACGCGGTTGCTTCAAATTTAGAACGGTTACTTTTGGATTTTGGTAACTGCTGCAAACATCCGTTTTCTCTGCTTTATTTTCTCCAATCTCTCCAGGAATAATTTCACCTGAAGAAGACTCATAATCGACGAAACCTGTTGGCAAATAATGTGCCCCAACTGTTAGGCGAAGATAGTTGTGTAAACAAACTGTTGATTTAATTATATTTTCTACTTTTTCTGCCTTTGCTTTAATTGGAGTACGAAATATTCTCCATTTAGCTGCGAGTATTCCAAACGCTTTTGGAAACGTAGTGTTGTGCAACAAATCGTTGCACAACAAGTGTTGTGCAACAGTTGTGCAACAACAATCACGTTATTGGAAACCAAGCTTTAGAGAAAAAAAGCTTCGCAAAATAATAAAAATTTCGTCAATTTTCATAAAAATAAATGAAGCAAATAAAAAAAAGGTAATTGGAATTACCATAAATGTGAATGTATAATGTGGTTGTATAAGATTTGTATCATCCAACGTTGCAAACGGCTCTTTAATTGAACTGTTTTGCTTTGTAATTTCACTTCTTTGAAGATCCCCTACATCCCTTATACTACCTGGGAGATTCTGCAATGAATCTATTATAATTGCTCCAGATTCTTTGTTTGGGTTTAATAGATCTTTGATTGTAAATATATGTAAAGCATCTTCTCCACCCTCAACTTCGTTTATGTAGACATACGCGGTGTAACTTTGCCCTATCTGCAGTGTATCCTCTTTGAAGTTTACAGGAGGTCCTAGTGATAGAGAAGACTAAACATTTAGTTCAAAATCGAAATACCTGTTGCAATTGCATGAGATGTATGGAGTTGCACAAGACCATACAACTCATACAAATGCTATTGAACTACTTGTTATTTTTTCACACGGCTTATACCGACAAGATGGCAAAAACTTGGAGAAAATAAAAATATGCAAGTACGTACTCCACAGGAGAACGAATCCCCACCCTGTACTGCTATAAACAAATCTGTAAGCGTAGTTGGAGCAATAACAAGTGCTACCACTTGTATCAAATGAAACGTAAATGAAATCCAAATCGCTGTTGTAATGATTACTGATACATTGTGACACACATTGATCTGGATTTCCTGGGCTACTTTGTGAAACATGGTTACTATAGCTGTTCGTATAGCCTAGGTATCTCTTCCAACCTTAAAAAGAATATATTATGAGCAGAAGATGTAATACTGATTCAAGAAGATACATAATGACATTTTGGCTGACCACAACTGCGCCCTGCAGGACGTGTGCAGCTTTCTTAAATAACAATGATAGAAAAATAGGAGAAATCTTTAGATAAGGAGAAATAAAAACACTAGTTAAGAGTGGAACATTGGACATCTCTCACGCATCCGTCTAAAACATTTTATCTATTTTTCACGATTTACTCATACGATCGATTTTGTTATGGCTAGAGCTACCCTTTTATATTATATAGGCTAAGTTATTTTTTTTGTATGATATATGCGAACTATAACACCCCACATTTCACAAGAATGATATTACAGAACGGAATGAATGATCTGAAAAATGAATCAGAAAATATATCGTATATGACTTAAACATAATGGCATGAAAACTACGAAATCTATTGTATATAATGAAACAATTTCCAATTCTACATCAGTATCGTCTTGAAATTTGAGTAGCATCTTTGCACTAAAGTCAAAAGATTAGGACCTTGGCTCAGTCCATACATGAACATGAAGGAACCAAATAAATTATGAACTCTACCATATCAAAATTTTTACTTTATCCACAAATCTAAATAGATCGACATTTCACATTAAATTTTGAGAAGCTTATATGCAAAGATAATTCCTTGAATATTTATCAACTAAATATTCGAATTTATCATTGAAAGTATAAGTGCAAATGTTGTGAAATATAATTTTTCCGGGGCTCTCGACTAATTTCCGACTGACTTGCACTAAAGCAGGGAGTTCTGCATTGAAAATAACCAGCGATTTATATTGCCGAATGTCTATTACACACCCTCTATGCATTTATTACCGTTTGCCGAACTCAGTCGAGCGTTATATGTCAAGGGGAGAAATAGGGACTGATATTATCCGGTGGTCGTCAAAACTGATACAAGTCAGTCGAAGTCAGTCGAAAAAAAAGCGTGGGTAATGACATTTATAATATCCTTGGAACAGGCAATGTAGGGGACCATTGATAAGTAATCAAATATTAATTAAAATTGGGAAGCTTTCATTACAAAATTTGGGTTTTTCTACTAAAGTAAAAGCTGTATTCTAGCTCCCTCCTAGGTGATAATGAATCTTTTACCCCCGTGACACATTCATCAGGCCAATTCAGTCAGCAAAAAAAACAGGGGTAATGACAACTGTGTCAAATGAAACTGTGCATGGTTTGCTGATCTCCTAAGTTCTTCTATTTTCTTGTTATTTTTAAAAACGTTTAGCTCTGAAATTAATGAAATAATTTATACTACCTAAAGGTAAAGTCAAAATAATTTATTCTTTTTTATCCACCTACTTTGATGCCCCCGTAAAAAGTGTGACCCTCTTGCTCGTGAAAATAAGTTGTCCCTCAGTTAAGAATTGGCAGTCCTTTTTAGAGAGAAGAGTGCGGAAATATTCTTGTGCTTATCTAATACTGGTTTATACCAAAAACTTGTTTCTGGTCAACTCCATAAAAATGTTTTTGTTTTTGCTGAGTCCTACCTCCAAGGTAATTTAGAGGAAGACGAAGAGGTCGTTTAGATTTCCTTGGCTCTTGGCTATCATTTTTGTTGTTAGCTTGTCAGGTATTCCTGCCTGAAGATGATAAAAAGATTCTTGCAATTACTTTTATTTTTGTGGCATGTTTTGTGGCCATGGTTCATTAGTTTTGATTTTGAGTTACTCCATGAGAACTTATTTTGCATGTTCTCATTAGAAAGCCAAAACAAAATGTTAAAGAAAAGATGAGAAAAGATCTCAACATACATTTTATTCCTTTTCATGTTTTTTATTGATTCATTGCTAATTGGAAGGTAAAAAAAGTAACAAAAAATTAACACGATCTCTTTCCAAAACAAAAGCTGTTTGATTTCCGACACATCCAGTAGAGTGTGGCAAGCTCTCCTTCATTGGTAATTATTTTTATTTTGGACAGTGATCAACACAATTTAGTTTTCTGTTGGGACCGTTTTTCGTTTATTTATTGCTCAAACATAACCATATGTTCCTCTTTTGTGCTCTCCTGTACATAACTGTAAACATAAATGTGGTGACAATCCAAGTAAAAAATCTTAATGTAAATTTTAAATAACATATTAATGACACATCTATATATTAATAGCCGATTCTCTGTCTGTCTGTCTGTTTGTTTGTTTGTTTGTTTGTTTGTTTGTTTGTTTGTTTGTAAGTCACGCAAAATGGTAGATTAAGTTATGAGCTAAATTATTTCTTTTTTTGTGTGCGGCGTGAGTTCGAAGCAAATACATTGCAACCCCAATCGAACGTGACTTTTTTGGCTGATGAACTAATAGGAATAACGTTTTGTTTTTATCATTATTGTTAGTTTTATATTCCACATGGACTTGGCTTTGAAAACAGTACATCAACTAAATACAAAGTCTCTAACTGATTAAATATTTTGGACAAAAAGCAGCAGTGGCAGAACGTAGCAGCATATGTTCGGTTTGCCACTAATTCTTGCCTGACTGTCTGAGACGGGTGAACTTTTTTTTGAGCAATCAAAATGTTTAAAAACCGATAGGTAAAAAGAGAGTATCATATCAAAACAAAATGTTTTTTTTTTTTTGCTTTTCTTTTAATAAATTAATTTCTTCTTTTAATTGTTAAGCGTTCTGATCGAACGTTTTTTTATTCTATTTATTCATTTAGCACGTGCCTTTTTTCCCTCCTCCGTGTGAACTTTTTAAGAAGAGAAACCATTTTCTCCCTGCTTGATAGCACCCATGTTAGAGCGCGTAACGTTTTTAAAACAAAAGCTAATAAAAAGTTTTTTTCTCTCTACGTTTTGAGTGCATTGTTGTACTGATCAACGATTGTTTTAAAAAATAAATAACACATGAAATTTGGGTTTTCTTGGAACCATTGTTTAAACTGATATTTCATATTTGATTTCGAATCTGCCTCTAGGATAACTGACGTTTTTTCGGGTCCGCGATACAGGCGATGGGGTGACAAAAAATTTGGGTCTAATTTTTTGGGGAGGGGTCTGTGACGTCATCAAAATCTTTGAAGAATGATATCTCTGTAACGGTTGATCGTAGCGGAACGATCCCATACATTTTTTTAATCAGTTTTTCGAGCTCTACAACATGGTAACACTTTCGGTTGCCAATTTCTTAATTTTATTTTTCGTGAAGTCAACGCATGCTGAACATGGGCGGCGAGCGACGCCGCCTTGGCGGCTAGTCTATATATTAATAGCCGATTCTCTGTCTGTTTGTTTGTTTGTTTGTTCGTTTGTTTGTTTGTTTGTAAGTCGCGCAAAATGGTAGATTGAGTTGTGAGCGAAATTATTTTTTTTTTGTGTGCGACGTGAGTTCGAAGCAAATACATTGCAACCCCAATCGAACGTGACTTTTTTTGGCTGATGAACTAATAGGAATAACGTTTCGTTTTTATTATTTTGTTAGTTTTATATTCCACGTTGACTTGGCTTTGAAAACAATACATCAACTAAATACAAAGAAACTAACTGATAAAACATTTTGGACAAAAAGCAGCCGTGGGAGAACGTGGTAGCATCTCGGTTTGCCAGTGTATCATAACGTATCCTTGCCTGACTGTCTGAGACGGGTGAACTTTTTTTTCGAGTAATGAAAATGTTTAAAAACCTATAGGTAAAAAAAAAATATCATAAAACAAAATATTTTTTTTTGCTTTTGTCATAATAGTTGTCTTTAATCGATTTCTTTTAATCTATTTTATTTTATATCAGATCGAACGTTTTTTTTATTCACTTGAATCATTTAGCACGTGCCTTTTCTTCTCTCCTCCCGTGTGATCTTTTTAAGAAGAGAATCCATTTTCCCCTTACGTTTGATAGCACCCATGTTAGAGCGCGTAACTTTTTTTAAACAAAAGTTAATAAAAAGTTGAAGTTTTCTCTGTATACGTTTTGAGTGTATTGTTACACTGATAAAAGATTGGTTTTACCAGAGGTTGTGACTTCGAATCTGCTTCTGGTTGTACGAGCCGTTTATAAGGAAATTTGACGTTTATTGATACAGTGATACAGAGCAGGTGGACATGGGCGGCGAGCGACGCCGCCTTGGCGGCTAGTCTATATATTAATAGCGATTCTCCGTCTGTCTGCTTGTCTGTAAGTCACGCAAAATGGTAGATTGAGTTGTGAGCGAAATTATTTTTTTTGTGTGTGCGACGTGAGTTCGAAGCAAATACATTGCAACTCCCAATCGAACGTGACTGTTTTTGGCAGATGAACTAATAGGAATAACCTTTTGGTTTTTATTATTATTGTTAGTTTTATATTCCACGTTGACTTGGCTTTGAAAACAATACATCAACTAAATACAAAGAAACTAACTGATTAAACGTTTTGGACATAAAGCAGCAGTGGCAGAACGTGGCAGCATGTTTGTCAATGTATCCTAACGTATCCTTGCCTGACTGTCTGAGACGGGTAAACTTTTTTCGAGCAATCAAAATGTTTAAAAACCGATAGGTAAAAAAGAGTATCATGAAACAAAATATTTTTTTGCTTTTCCCTTAACTTAATTTCTTTTTTTAACTATTATGCGTTTCAGATCGAACGTTTTTTTATTCTCTTTATTCATTTAGCACGTGCCTTTTTTCTCTCCTCCTGTGTGATCTTTTTAAGAAGAGAAACGATTTCCCCCTTACGTTTGATAGCACCCAAGTTAAAGCGCGTAACCTTTTTAAAACAAAAGCTAATAAAAAGTTGAAGTTTTCTCTCTCTACGTTTTGAGTATATCGTTACGCTGATAAAAGATTGGTTTTACCAGAGGTTGTGACTTCGAATCTGCTTCTGGTTGAACACAAGTTGTACAAGCCGTTTATAAGGAAATTTGACGTTTATTGATACAGTGATACAGAGCGGGTGGACATGGGCGGCGAGCGACGCCGCCTTGGCGGCTAGCCTATATATTAATAGCCGATTCTCCGTTTTTTTGTTTGTTTGTTCGTCTGTCACGCAAAATGGTGGATGTGAACTGCGAAAGAAATCAGGGAGTCAGCAATGTAAGATCACACATAAATTATTTCTTTTCTTGTGCGCGACGTCAGTGTGAAACCATTGTATTGAGACCCTAATCGAATGCGACGTTTAGGGAAAATTATCTCGGCAACCAATAGGGATAACTGACGTTTTTTGGGGTCCGCGATACAGGCGATAGGGTGACGAGAAATTTGGGTCTAATTTTTTTTGGGGACAGGTCTGTGATGTCATCAAAATTTTTGATCGACGATATCTCCGTAACGGTTGGTCGTTGCAAAACGTTCCCATACATTTTTTTGATCAGTTTTTCGAGCCTTACAACATGAGCACACTTTATATTGCCAATTACTTAATTTTATTTTTCGTGAAATCTGAAGATGACACAACGCATGCTGAAAATGGGCGGCGAGCGACGCTGCCTTGGCGGCTAGTCTATATATTAATAGCCGATTCTCTGTTTGTCCGTTTGTCTGTCACGCAAAATGGTAGATTTAGTTGTAGAGTGGTTATTTTATTTTATTTTGTGCGACGTCAGTGTGAAACCACTGTATTGAGACCCAAATAGAACGTGTCGTTTAGGGAAAATTATCTCGGTAACCAATGGGGATAATTGACGTTTTCTGGGGTCAGCGATACAGGCGATAGGGTGACTAAAAATTTGGGTCTAATTTTTAAGGGAACGGGTCTGTGACGTCATCAAAATTTTTGATCAACGATATCTCCGTAACGGTTGGTCGTAACGGAACGATGCCATACTTTTTTTAATCAGCTTTTTGAGCTGTACAACATAGGTACACCTTCAGTTGCCAATTCCTTAATTTTATTTTTCGTGAAGTCAACGCAGGCTGAACATGGGCGGTGAACGACGCCGTCTTGGCGGCTAGTCCATATATTAATAGCCGATTCTCCGTTTGTTTGTTTGTTTGTTTGTTTGCTTGTGTGTCTGTCACGCAAAATGGTAGATTGAGTTGTGAGAGTAAATACTTTATTTTATTTTGTGCGACGTCAGTGCGCTAACAAGATACCTCCAGCAAGTGATACACAGTTTTTAGGGGATAGCTTTGGTTTACCTCCAGATAATGTTGACCATTTTAAATTGTTTTGGAAAGATGATATAAATCAGTTGCTGTTGTCGGAGCAAACCAATCTGTATAGTTTTCAAAAAAGGCGAAATCTATAAATAGTACCCCTGGGGAAATTGAACAATTAATTGGCCTCCAAATGTTAATGTCAGTGGTTAATCTACCAGCATTTCACATGTATTGGGCCAGTGAAACACCATACGCGCCTATTGCAGATATAATGTCAATAAACCGGTACAAGGCATTACGTGAGAATCTTCACGTCAGTGACAATTCAATGATCAACGAACCAGCAAACAGAACTAACAAACTTTATAAAATCCAACCAGTGTTAGATCACGTCAGAGAAAATTGCATTTTACTGGAACCTGAAGAAGAACATTCAATAGATGAGCAAATTATCCCTGCGAAAACATTATACAGTGGTATTCGTCAGTATAACCCCAAAAAGCCAGTAAAATGGGGTTTCAAAAACTTTGTGCGTTCTGGAGCATCTGGCATTATGCATGATTTTTTCCTTTATTCTGGCTCAGTAAATGGCACAAAATGCACAGGCTCTTATTACAGACACTGCCAAAACATAAAAACTTCAAAATCTTTTTCGACAATTGGTTCTCCTCAATACCACAGTGTCTTGCTTTGAAGGATAATGGGTATTTGGCAATTGCTATCATTAGAGCCGATCGCACCAAGGGCTGTCCTCTTCCTGCTGAAAAAGATCTAAAAAAGCAAAGTAGAGGAAGTTTCAACTTTCGAACTGACGCAAACACCGGCATTTCAGTAACAAGGTGGTATGACAACAAATACGTTCAAATGATTTCAAACTATTGTGAACCCGATGCAGTTGGCAAAGTAAGAAGATGGGACTGCCAAAATAAGCAGTAAATTGAAATTGATTGTCCAACAGTTGTGGAGAAATATAACAAGTCAATGGGTGGTGTGGATTTGTCCGATATGCTGATATCCCTGAACAGAACCCCAATAAAAACGAAAAGATGGTGTCTGAAAGTGTTATTTCACTGTGTTGATATTGCGAAGGTAAACACTTGGCTCATTTATCGTCGCCATTGCCATCAACTGAAAGTGCCAAAAAAGTCTTAGTTCAGCCTTCTGACATTTACCATGGCCATAGCTGCTGCACTTACCAAATGCAACACCGTTACGAAAACTGTGGGTCGGCCTTCAAAAAGAAAATCGGATATTGACATGCCACAAGAAAGACGAAAGCAGCCCACGCCTTTGCCTGTGGCTGACATTCGATTTGATAATGTTGCGAATTGGCCTGAATTTCGTGAGAAGAAAAATAAGTGTCGACTTTGAAAAACTGGAACTGGTCGTGTGTATTGTAAGAAATGTAATGTTTGCCTCTGTTTGAGTAACTCAAGAAACTGTTTTCTGAACTATCATTGCAAGTAGATTTGTAAATAAGCTTTCCTTTTGTTTCATTAAAGTATAAAAAATCACGATTTCCATACTACCTCACTTGTGTTGAATGATCTAGTTTCTAACTTCTCATATGGCATGTTTTTGCAGTGCGTTTTTAGAAAATTAGTCCTTTTTTTTCACTTTTTGTGTTGTCAAATTTGTCTTATGCTCAGTATATGTAACCTTAATATGTGTTGAGAATATGTACCTCTTAGAAATTATATGGAAAGAAGGATTCTTTTATTGATATTTTGATTTTGCCTTTTCTTCTGTTGTTCAAAGTAACCATATGGTCACCATCAATTCAGGCAAAACTGCTGACATCAACAAAAATTTTTTTGGCGATTTACAAATAGTGCCATCACAGGGACATTCAGTTAAAATGCCAGAATTTTTTAGGTACTTTAAAGTATAGTGAACAATAAAGGGTTGTTTTAAAAAAGTTGCGCGCTCTAACATGGGTGCTATCAAACAGGGCGAAAATGGTTTCTCTTCTTAAAAAGTTCACACGGGAGGAGAGAAAAAAGGCACGTGCTAAATGAATCAACTGAACAAAAAAAACTTTCGATCAGAAGCGCTTAACAAATAAAAGAAATTAAATTATTAATAAAAGTTGAAGTTTTTTCTTCCTACGTTTTGAGTGTATTGTTGCACTGATCAACGATTGGTTTTAAAAATAAATAAGTAACATATAATGAAAAACCTGAAAAATAGTTAATGTGACACTGATGTAACACGGACTGCACACGAGAGGTTGTGACTTCTAATCTTTTCCAAGTTGTATGAGCCGTTTATAAGGAAATTTGACGTTTATTGATACAGTGATACAGAGCAGGTAGACATGGGCGGCGTCTAGTATATATATTTACCATGATAATTACTTTTTAATTATTGAAAGTTTAAAATTGTATTTGATTTTTTTTGTCATTTCTGGGCATTTAATTGCTTACTGGATATGAAAGAATGATCATATCCTTATGGTGACTCCATGTATAATCAACATTTGTCTTTTCGATTTATTCCCATGTATGATTTCTAATATAGGTGGTCTCAATTTGTGCATCATGAAGAAAGAAGAACACCGATTCAATCTAAGAAAAAAACATTATTTGGCAAATTGAACTGTTGTTGTTTTCTTGTCTCTTTCCGTCCCCACTGCGTTCTTATAGGAAGGAATAGATTTTTAAAAAGTATCAAAAATCGAAGTGTAATTCTTCTCTAGATTTTCTGAAAAACGAAATTTTTCAGCACCCCCCAACACCTAGCTGATATTAAAAATTTTTTGCGTCGCTCCGCTCCAAAACAAATTTTTTTGCTTCGTGACTGCCTTGTTTTAAATCCTGTATCCGCCCCTGCTTGCTGCTTAAATCAGTCTAAATACATACTCGAGGGTTCATGGGGTTGCAGGGAAGAATTTATTATAAACCCGTTTTGCATAATCCTACGTATTTTCGTACTTCTGCGTAACCTCTCTGTTTTAGATCCTAAGTTCCACTACTGATGTCATTTTATGTTTTGAAAACATCTGCTAGTGTAAACATAGAAAGTTTTATGATGTAAACAAACTTTATTAATAATCATAAATTGAAACAAAAGAAATATATTTGTATGACCTGCAACCATGGCCATGATGCCAAAGAAAAAAGAAATAGAACGAAAAGAAGTTTAAAGTAGTATGTGCGGTCCTAAAAAACTTTCGCCGCACATAGATAGAGAAGATAGATAGAGAAGATAGATAGAACGCCGCTAAAACCAATATAATTTGCTCTATATTTCAATAAGTATGCTATGTAAAACATAATGTTGAAAATTATAGCTCCCGTATTTTTATATCTTGCAATCTCTGTGACATGTCGTGTAGGTCCATCAGCGCACTGTGCGCTGAGTAGTACGACATCTTGATCAGAATAATCAGTGTCGAGTTCAAAACGAGGATGGAGAAGATATTGGTTAGAAATCGAAATTAAAAAGTGGCGACATTTACTGTTGATTTTTAATTTTTTTGCGACATTTACTGTTGCTACACTTACTGGCAATTTGGCAACACTTACTGACAATTTTGCGACATTTACTGGCGATTACGACATTTTCTGGCAGTACAAATGTAAATCTGACTGATGTATCTAAAGTTGAAGACAAGCGTTATAAGTTGAGAAACGATTTTAAACCAGGTCTTACAATGTGAAACCAGAAATATAAATGGGTCGAGTTCTTACATCTAACCTCAATTTTATAAAATTTTGTTCTGCTGATTTCATTACTTCACTTAATTAAACTCATTGTTATGCAGTTGCCCATTTCCCGTTAGAGTTAGTGACTCAACCATAATGCCGTGCTTTAACCATAATGCCGTGCTTTAACAGAAATCGGGAAAAATCAAATAATTCATTCGATACGAAATGGCAAAGTCAAAATATGAAATTATCGCCATGACAATGATTAATGCAAAACACAAGCGTAGGCATGTTGAGATTAAAACACCTTCGCTATCGTAAACACATATTCAAAATACCATAAACTTTATTAATCCAGCTGTTTCACAAAATATTTATAACGTTATTCAACTTTATTTCCAAGGTATTTTCCTACTAAAATGTTGAAAAAGGAAAGAAACCTGGGGAGGAGGTTGTAGTTTGATTTTGTATGTTACGACAATACAACATTGCGTATAAAAAGTGACTTCAAGTCATTCAGTTGTGACACAAACAGATCAAATATCATGGGTAAATGATTATATATCTATGATGTTTGACAGTAGAGGAGCGTTTATGTTTTAAATTAATATTTCATATTTGATTCAGATGTCAATATGTTTTCTCATGGTTCGTTGATGAAGAAACTCATATTTTTTTATCTAGAACGTTGTTCCAAAAAAATTACTAGAATTTCCTCAGGTGAAATGACCTCAAAGAAATACTTCTTTTAAGCTTTTTTCACATGCACGTAGTTTTTGTCGTAACACCAAACGAACTTTTTTTCGTAAGTTCTTATCACGAAAAAATGCCTTGACCTATATTTTCATTCACATGCACTAAAATTTGTTGCAATAAAAAATACAATATACTTTTGGTACGTTTCGAAATAGATCATTAGCAAAAAATGATGTAATTTCGAACAAAAGACATCATTTCGAACGCTCGATCTAATTTTTTCGAACGTTTTTTTCTTCTTGAGGCTTACGGAGGCTTACGACGATTTTCTTTAAAACAAAATTTTTTGTTTTTAAGGAAATCGTCGTAAGGGCTTATGAACGTCCGTAAGATCTTGCGAAAACTTTTCCTTAAGAAGAGAATGAATGAAGATTGTCCTAGTCGTAAGAGCTTACGTAAAATTTTACGTGCATGTGAAAAAAGCTTTAGGAAGATTATCCATTGCAATGGAAATATGAAAAGCAAATTTATTTACAAACCATTGAAATCAAGTTTTGTTGTTGAGTTTCCTGTGGTAGCTATTTTCTTATTGATTTTCCTTTTGTACATGACTACTTGTCAAATATATGTGACTGACATTACATCTTCCCTTTATATGTACACGTTTAGTTTGGATTGCATTATCTATTTAAATAGATCAGTTTATATGGATCAGTTTAAATGAATACGAAAAAAACTCATGAAAAAAACTGATCCAACAAAGGTGTCTATACTTGTCCAACAAACGTAACAAACTACACGTTTTTGTATGACGATTTTGCTCACTGAGACTATATTTCTATTTACTTCGCTATGTATCACCTTTTCTCTTATTCAAAACACTAGGAATTAAGAAAACAATCTAACACATCCAACTTTTTCAAACGCTTCCCATTGAAACTGAAACAGGTGAAAATCTAACTGATACATTTAAAGTGATCTATTTAACTGGATAATGTATTCCAAGCTTTAGGGAAAGCAGATATTAAAATTTGATAAATGAATAGACATTTTTTCTTCGTAAAGATTGGCTTCTCAATAGACATTGAAAAAATTTGCAAGGCTGGGTGATAAGTAATAAAAAAGCGAACATTTGTTTCTTTTCTGTTTTTGGCAATTAAAGTAATAATATAGTAAAGGTAATCTGGTATGAGAACCCACAGTGCCAGAAAATATTAGCAATAAACATTACCTTGACAATTTTGTGAAGTTGCAACCAATATGAAGACAAATCGCAAAATCATTTTGTCGTTTATTTGCAACTAACTGTTGAAACTGATTTGAAGACGAGCAAAAATAATTTTTATATGAACAAAACATTATCATTCTGGGTAAATATTTATCAAGATTCTATATAGCGGATATATATATTTAATTAGTCCTTTTCTAAAGGCGTTCCACTCATTGAAAATGCATAAACAATTGGTGAAGCGAGTAAATCCTATTCAATATTCAATCTGGACATCACGACAACAGAGCGTAAAACTCGAAAATTATGAGATCGTACATCAAACTTTTTATCAAAATGGACACATTGAAATAACACACAAATAGCGTTTCGTTGAATTTTTATTCCCTTTTCAGAAATGATGTTTTAAAACTATGAAAGTCATTTGAAGCATAAAACAAAAAAGTGTCGTTTCAGCTGGTTGTTTATACAGTGCCAACCATTCTTAGACAAAGTTCATTTCGTTGAAAGGAAGGTATATATCTGTACGTTGCAGATAGATAGTGATCACGGTAGTTTATACAACTGGTTGTTATGTAATTGGTGCATATGCAGAAAGCTAGAAAAGAATGCAGACGATTTTAACCGAAAAATTAAACTGTTGTGAGAATGCTCACTGATAGTGTTTGAGAGTTTACAAAATAGATGGAGGGGGGGCAATGTTAATTCTTAACTTTTGAAAGACTTATAATATGGAAACCAGTTGTAAAGATAACACAGGCCAATAAAGAATTTTCCCCAGGCATATATAGAAATTTTTCTGAGTAGTTTTTTCACGCTGATTTCAAAAATGAAGTTCATTTTTTGCTAATTTCTACCATTTTTTTATATTGTTTTTCAGATTTTTTGAAATTTTAGCAAATCCACGAATTTTACGATACGAATTTCATACATTTTATTTAATATTTGAATTAAATACCTCTTGAGTCTTTTTAATTGGACACTTCTAACAGCTTATATTGGTAAAACCTTTCTTATGCTCTCTTCACATGCTTAAAAGGTGCTTTTGGAAAAAAAAATGTTTCTAATTTTTCAATTTTGAAGTTCATTTATCACATTCTTGTATTTTTTTATTCTGGCCTTACCACTGTCTGAGTCTAGTTTACAGAACGTTTATAACCATTGTATTTTCTTGGTCTTAGCAATGTAAAGCTGAAAGTTGGTATTTTCAATGGACCACAAATTAGAAAATTACTTAAAGATACAAATTTGGTCAATTCAAAGAACAGTGTAGAAGCAGCAGCCTAGAATGAATTTATAGAATTCATCAACAAATTCCTTGGAAATTTGAAACACACCAATTACGTACAAATAGTTAACAGTTTAATTTAAAGTTTCCATGCACTTGGTTATAGCACGAGTATTAAGATACATTTTCCCTTTAGCCATTAGACAAATTTCCAGAAAACTTAAGTGACGTGAGTGATGAGCAGGGAGAAAGATTTCACCAAGATATTAAAACCATGGGAGCATGATGTCAAGGACAGTGAGACGAAGTTATGATGGGAGATTTTTGTTGGTCGTTAAAAAAGGACTGTACTGATACTCGTCACAGAAGAAAATCGAACAAGAGAAAGTTTATACCTCAATATTGTGCTGTTTCAACAACGCTATTGATTTGTAATGATATTGTTTTGTTATATAAATAAAGTTATAGTTCTATTTTCCAAAGAATCAAACTTTTTATATATTTCCCCGTAGGGCGAAATATATGTTAAAACCGGCATTTCCTTCTCCTCCTTCTCCTTCTTTTCGTTCACTTTTATAGCCGCAGTTCAGTATTGAACTCTGGCCTAGCTAAGGTAGATAAGATTAGAGGCTAGTCTTCAGTAAAGTGGTACGCCATCTTTTCAGACAGTGTCAGTGCAGATAGGATTTTGAAGATGTTTTTTTGCTTTAATGATTCAATAGATGAAACGTTAAATGATGGAAATAAATCGTTTTGTTTCTTAAAAAGTTGTAAAAACTTTTGAATGAACGTGTAAAAAACAAACAAACAAAAAAACCAACATTGGTATGTTTTGTTTTTGTGTTAATAACAATGTGTTATGATGATGGTATTGGTAATTAAATGCTTGGAACAACAAACCATTGAAGCTTTGATTCCAGTGCAAAGGTGAAAATTCATTCTCAATAACCAAGCTGAAGATTTATTCAGTATGATCCTGATGTCATGTATAGCCCAACTGAACTGGAAAGCACAATGATGTACAGCATGGGATCCCTTTTTGGGATCAACCACCAGTTCAACCAGTTACATTAATTCAAAAACAGCAAGTAAATATGTGATGTCGTATATACAATATAAAGTTCAGAAAACCATTTACGTATAATATTTTAATACACATTGGATTGAGACACATATTAACTTGAGAGAATCTGGTGGAGCGTACTTGGATAGTTATTTAATCTAACAAAAGAAACATAGTTTATTATGGATGAAGTCTATGTTCATGTATACTGTTTTGATGCTTTATTTTTCAAAATGTAATATATGTATAATATATATATACTGACAACTTTTCTTACGAACAACAAACGTAAATCAAAACACAATCCAACATGATAGACCGTCTGTAAATTAAATCAAGTCAGAACGCAAACTTCTGTTTTCAGCTATGTAGTGGTTTGGTTATGGATGTGTATTTTTACTATGAAAATCTGTTGTTCGTTTCCATTTTGGATTTATAAAGGTCATTTTTATCACATAATAAACAATGAGTGTGAAAACATTTTTTTTTTAACGGAGATGCTTATTCTGATACTTGAATTTGGTTTTATAAATTGTTATTTTAAGCCCATCTCTTTTTTGAAAATAACTCTTCGGTCCTAATTTGAAATGCTACGTATATTTGTGTTAGTAAAGACTTTGATTGCTTATGATTATTAGTTATTTGCTCATGATGTTTACCCCAAGGTATTTTACTATCCCAGCAGGCACCCAACGTTTATTCAACGTTAGTCTAACGTTGGTTCTAGGTTTAACGTTACCAACGTAAAATCAACGTTACTCCAACGTTAACTACTTACGTTAGTACAACGTTAGAAAGTTACATCAGGACAACGTAAAATTTCGTTAATTTACGTTATACTAACGTTAGTGCTACGTTATTTTTTACGTTGTGGTAACGTTAGTGGTTGGTTAGAATGGAAGTCTTTTTTTAATTAGTATAACGTTAAGTACTTACGTTAGTATAACGTTAGATACTTACGTTAGTATAACGTTAGATACTTACGTTAGTATAACGTTAAATTCCTACGTTAGTATAACGTTAAATACTTACGTTAGTCTAACGTTAAATTCTTACGTTAGTAGAACGTTAAATTTCGTTAATTTACGTTATGCTAACGTTAGTGTTACGTTATTTTTTACGTTGTGGTAACGTTAGTGGTTGGTTAGAATGGATAGCATGAATTTCCGTTGATTTTCATTTATTGCAATTTGCCGTAACCACAAGCATTCGTTTAACACCTTCACTTATATTTGTTTCTTTTTCTTCTATTAGGCATGCGTAAATATTGACATAAAAATATGCTTTTCTTGTCAATTAAAGGTAAATATCAACTTCTATGACTATTCGCTGTTTTCGTCATTTTTCTTACTTTGTTAGGATGGACACCGGGATTTGTTTATAATGACTTCAAAAGTCATTACAATGTTATAACATTTTGATGTTGTTAATACAACACAGATTAACGAAATTTAACGTTGTCCTGATGTAACTTTCTAACGTAAGATTAACGTAAGTATTTAACGTTATACTAACGTAAGTATTTAACGTTACATTAACATAAGTATTTAACGTTGTACTAACGTAAGTATTTAACGTTATACTAATTAAAAAAAGACTTCCATTCTAACCAACCACTCACGTTACCACAACGTAAAAAATAACGTAACACTAACGTTAGTATAACGTTTGGTGCCTGCTGGGATAATGTTTATCTATATATTAATAGCCGATTCTCTGTCTGTCTGTCTGTCTGTTTGTTTGTTTGTTTGTAAGTCACGCAAAATGGTAGATGTGAACTGCGAAAGAGAGTCAGCAATGTAAGATCACACATAAAGTATTTCTCTTCTTGTGCGCGACGTCAGTGTGAAACGATTGTATTGAGACCCTAATCGAATGCGACGGTTAGGGAAAATTATCTCCGTAACCAATAGGGATAACTGACGTTTTTTGTGGTCCGCGAAATTGGCCACAGGGTGACGAAAATATTTGGGCAAAATTTTTTGGGGGAGGGGTCTGTGACGTCATCAAAATCTTTAAACAATGATATCTCTGTAACGGTTGATCGTAGCGGAACGATCCCATACATTTTTTTGATCAGTTTTTCGAGCTCTACAACATGGAAACACTTTCGGTTGCCAATTCCTTAATTTTATTTTTCGTGAAGTCAACGCATGCTGAACATGGGCGGCGAACGACGCCGCCTTGGCGGCTAGTCTATATATTAATAGCGGATTCTCTGTCTATCTGTCTGTCCGTCTGTCTGTCTGTTTGTAAGTCACGCAAAATGGTAGATTGAGTTGTGAGCGAAATTATTTCTTTTTTGTGTGCGACGTGAGTTCGAAACAAATACATTGCAACCCCAATCAAACGTGATTTTTTTTGCTGGTGAACCAATAGAGATAATGTTTTGCTTTTATTATTATTGTTAGTTTTATATTCCACGTTGACTTGGCTTTGAAAACAATACATCAACTAAATGCAAAGAAACTAACTGATTAAACATTTTGGACAAGAAGTAGCAGTGGCAGAACGTGGCAGCATGTGCGGTTTACTAGTGTATCCTAACGCTTGCCTGACTGTCTTAGACGGGTGAACTTTTTTTCGAGCAATCAAAATGTTTAAAAAGACCGATATGTAAAAAAAGAGTATCACGAAACAAAATATTTTTTTGCTTTTCTTTAATTTCTTTTTTTAATTGTTATGCGCTGCAGATAGAACGTTTTTTTATGCACTTTATTCATTTAGCACGTGCCTTTTTTTCTCTCCTCCCGTTTGATCTTTTTAAGAAGAGAAACCATTTCCTCCTTACGTTTGATAGCACCCATGTTAGAGCGCGTAACTTTTTTAAAACAAAAGTTAATAAAAAGTTAAAGTTTTCTTTCTCTACGTTTTGAGTGTAATGTTACACTGATAAAAGATTGGTTTTACCAGAGGTTGTGACTTCGAATCTGCTTTGGCTGAACACAAGTTGTACGAGCCGTTTATAAGGAAATTTGACGTTTATTAATACAGTGATACAGAGCAGGTGGACATGGGCGGCGAGCGACGCCGCCTTGGTCGCTAGTACATAATAATAAACAGAATTACGTTTCATTATTGAGAATTTTATTTGCATTTTATTTACAATTCCACTGTAAGATTAGGTTTAACATTTTTTTTCTTTTTTACAGTAAACCACCTGTATACAAATTTGATAATGTAATGTTGTAAGATTTTATCTGAGTTACAAAAAACAAGTGTTATATGTTTTACATTCTTTACGGTATAAAAGATGCAAAGCTTCTGCAACAATAAAGATCATACATTTTGTTATGATGAAATTCTTTTACACATTGATCACGTATATATGCAGTTGTTTAATGGGAAATAGTTGTCACATTTAGGTTATATAACTTTTAGCTAAGTGCCCATATGGTAACCTCTCACTTTTTAACTCTTTAGCATAAATTATATAATAAACCTTATCATTTGACCATGAACATCTTCATTTATTAAATTCAATTCCACCTTGATTAGTAAGGACAACATTTTTATCTGTGTATCAGGTGGATGGTAGTTATACTGTAATTGTTTCATCAAATATTTTTCTCATGGTTATCAATTGACACACAATAATTGGCAAAAATTTCGCAACTTTGGGGAAATATGTAGTCGCATTTTTGCGACTCTTGTTTATATTTCAATTCCACCTTTTTTCCCCTAATGTTTACGCCAAAATAAGGTATCTAAGATATACGTCATGTTTGTCTACAAAAATATCCTGACGTGACAGACAAAAATGGATGTGGTTTTTGAAATCAGCGCATAAAAATTGTTTAAGGAAAGTCCAAGCCTTATTTGGGGCAAAAAAATAAAATTTTTTCTGTAACCCTATGTGATGAACTGTTGCAAGTAGAACATTAGAACAACAGAAAATAAGTCTGGAAGGAACGACAGAGTTTTAGTTTTGGACTCGTCTAGAAGACGTCTCGAAGACGTTTTTGAAACTCGTCCCAAAGCGGTACAGATTTCAGCCAAATGGAGACGTATCAAAGACGTCCTTTTGGTATCTTGAAAGACCTCTTAAAGACGACTTAAAGACGTTTTAAAGATAACTTTTATACTCGTTTAAGAACATAGTCTCCCATTATAACAAAATTTTCATATTTAACATTTGCCAGTATTTTCCAAATGGGGAAGGACCACAGGTTTTGCATAACAATGTGAAAACAGAAAAAACAAAGCGATATAAATGACGATATAAATGTCTCAAATCCAAGACTGCTTTACTACTGCATTCTTACTGCTGTATACTAACGAAAAAGATCGTTTTATGTTGTCAATTTAGAACGGATAGTCAGTCTTTTTTTTCTCGATTAAATCGAAAAATAATGAATCTGATCCTAAAGAATTTTCTTTGTCATCAACAACGTTAACGAAACGTTACCGTCATGATCCTTAGAACTATCCGCTGAAAACGGCTGTACTTACTTTAGGGCAAACTGGATCGCTCAAATAATAGCATATCGCGAACTATGATGAGGTTGTGATAACCTTCTGAAATGCATAGAGGAATTCAAAACCGTTATACCGTTATATAAGTACCAGTTATTTTCTAATTCACTTTGTTCAAACGAAAATAAGAGCCTTATTTTCTTCGTAATCTCGTTTCAAATATGGGGCGCTAATCAACAAAACAAATTTTGGTGCGTAGTGGAGTCATCTTCAGTTTCTTGTACATAAAAGTAGGGGCGGGGTTTTAAAGACCTAACGTTTCTGACACGGACAGTAAAGCACTTACGTTATCCTCAATATACCCGTCCTTTGCCTGTTCTGATCTCCAACGCCCATGGCGTTTAAACAAACGATCACTAACTTCACGATTGGCCGCTGCCGATGCACCACCTGATCGAACACTATATAAACCAAAGTTTTCTGGGCGTAAACCTATGTCCTTAACAACATCTAGGAAAATCTCCCTTGCTTGGTGTACGAAAGAGGTTTGTTCGATTTCCTCAGACACTGTTCCTTTGGTGTCGTTATTGCTCGAAATATAAAGTCTTCTGAATGGTTAGATATTTTTTCTTTCATCAAATACTGTTTAAGATTCTTAACTGGGCACAAGTTGGAATTACTCTGAGCAATAAACACCCATGAGCCTTGCCTATATACATCCGTTTTACTTTTACTGATGAAGATTTTCATATATGTGTCAAAAAACAAGATGTCGGATCGACATATATTGACAATTTCATTAAATCTCAAGAATCCGCTAAATCTTAGCAAACATATCACCAGAGTCCTTAAATTCGTTAAGTTGGCATTTTCACCTCCCAAAAATTGAAATATCGATTGAAGATGATCTACCGTTATAACATCTTTCTTCCTGACCTTTCGTTTCTTCATTCTTTTTGCGGCCTCCAACATGTTTTTAACGATGGGTGCTTCGCAAGGATCATAACGGGAGACAATATTATGGTGGAATTTTATGGCATAGAAACAGCTTTCGATTTTTCCAATAGATGCATCACTTTGAATCAAACTCAGCAGAAATAGTGCCACTTGAAATTCCTCGCCTGGAAAGCACTTTAACGAGTGACGCTCGGCCCAATCTTTCCAAAGGTTGAAGTAACATGTATATTTCTTTAGGGTGGTTGGTTCTCGACATTTTTCCAAAACATTTGGCACTTGATTAGCCAGTGACCGAAGTGCCTTGTTTTAATTCCCAAAGCTCTGTATATCAACATATGACTTGAGAAAGTCTAAATTCATAGGATAAATATATTTACTAGAAAGTCTAGAATTATCAAACAGTTAAACACAACTTTTATCATCACTTTTATCAGGTAGACATTTTCTGCAATCCTGCTAATGTTACCTCGCTTTAGACACTCTGGAGATCATCATACACAAACACAACTCGTGCAAGAAACCGGTAAGCATCTGCAGTCCTGCTAATGCTACCGAGCTTTGGACACACTGGATTACGCATGCGAGTAATAGTTAAGCACCCTCAATCCTGCTAATGCTATATCTCCCTTAAGCCTGGGTAAAATTACCCGAATAACACATCCAGTAGGCATCTGCAATCCTGCTAATGCTACCTTCCTCTTTGAAACAGGTTGAAGCTCTCAAACAGTTTTAAAGACTTGCAATACGGCTTGTCTGTTAATTTTTTCCACCAAATATAAACTTGCACTGTGCAGGAATCTCTGTTAACGTTGCTATGGTGACGCAAAGTAGGTGTCTGCAATCCTGCTGACCTACTTATACTTCATATTAATTGATTTAACATGATGAAATCACTCTCCAGTTTCTATGAACAATCTATTCTTAATGCAATCATCGGGCATTTAAAACTAGCAGATCCAATAAGCGAATTTTGGTTGTTTCCTAATCTAACACAGTCGAAAGGGTTTTCGAAAACGCGGTAGCCCTTGACAAACGCTCTGAATTCCGAACTTGAATTTGTTAGAAACGGCCAAAACATCGCAGATTTCCAGAGAGGGACCAATAATACCAGAGGCGTAGCCAGAGGTCAGTCAAAATTTGTGGAGGAGATTTAAGTCATTTGGGATAGAAAAGGAAAGCGTGCAAGTAACCTAATCGACACTTAAGACTGAAAAGAAATATCATAATGTTGAACTCCTCCAGGTTTTTTTGACTGACCCTAACTACGCCTCTGAATACTCCCATGGCTCTTGATACTTCCATGTGACGTAACACTTTGCACACTAACGAGACAGGTGGAACTAAATAATTATTTTCATTTTCCCATGAAACAGTGAATGCATCAACGTTTGCTGTTTTTGGACACCAAAATCGGGAATTGAGATTTGATATCTTCGCATTTTCGTGGTCAGCAAATCTATCAATCGTTAGTAGGCCCCACATTCTATTGAGGATATCGAAATATTCTTCAGTGGTTTGCCAATCATCATTATCAAAATATTTACTTTTTTTGTCTGCCAAACGATTTTTCTCTCTGGGTATCCGAGATATTTTGATTTCAATGGAAAAGTCAAAACAAATTTTGAAAATACTTTCAGCAATTTCGTGTAAATGGGGTTTGTTACTACCAGCTTTAGTGATTATAGTAGCTGCGTAATTATCAGATTTCCAAAGAATATATTTGCCTCGTAATAAAGTTTTCAATGTTTCTAGCGTAAACAGAATAGCATGCAACTCTCGCCACGTGGAACTACAATTTTTTTTCACAATGCTTCAAATTTTTAAAGCACGTGTAGGTTTCATTACACGTTTTTGCATACGCCCCAATTGCATAATCACTAGCATTAGAATAAATTTCTACTTCGGGAAGTTTGTAGGGAACGATTTCTCTTTTATTGAACAATGTGAAATTATCACGCCAAAAGATAATTTCTTTAATAGCAGCGTGTTTTCCTTTCAAACTAACTCTGGAATCCCAAGACATTTGTGCATCAATAATTTTGTACAGGTTTCTAGTTTTTAGTTGAATAAGTTCTTTTACGACAAATTTGGTAGAAACTATTTTACTGCACAACTTCGCCAAAGATCTCGCAGTGGAAAGTTTTCAATCGCTTGGTTAATACAATCGATGATAGAGGTAACTCTCATCTGAGGGATAGTATCTTTATTATCTTTATTTAAATCTGCGCTTACTCCCAACCAAATAACATCTTTTTGAGGGATCCATAAGCTTTTTTCGTTGTTTACAATGAAACCACTATTCAATAAACTGTTCTGAACAAATTTTGAATGTTTTAAACAAGTTTCATAGGCGCTTGCCACACCCAAACCATCGTCCAAATACACAGAAATACGAATTGCTTCTCTTCTCCAATATTTCACTAGACAGCGCATTACTTAAGTAAAAATGAACGGGGCAGAAGTTAAACCGAATGGTAGAACTGTGAAAACGATTGTCCGTCTATTTCCCATGAAAAACCCAAATAAGTTTGATGTTCGTCAAAAATTTCAATGTGATGATAGCCTTGCTTTAAATCAAACTGAAACATGAAGCTACCCTTTTCCAAATATTCCTTCATGACCTTCCAGTCGTCAAATTTTATTTTATCCTTGTACACATGCTTATTTACATGTCTTAAATCCAAAATTAGGCGTTTTTTACCATTACTCTGAATCGAAACAGATAAGGGGTTGACAACGCCAGGGATGAAGTCAGTCTCACGAACTCTTCTACTCTCAAGGAGTTCTCTTATTTCAGCAGAAACAAATTCCTTGTCGATTATCGCCGACTTATTATTTTTGAAACATGCTTTTCGTGGGTGTAGAGATGAATGGTATTTTATAGCCATCTTTTATGACATCGATAGTTGTTTTGTTTGCTTTTATGGATTCCCAAAAAGAAACATTCTTTTTTCAAATTACCTTTCACACATACAGAATTTTTGCCAGATTGAGATGCTAATCATTCACTAATTTGAGGACAGTCAGAAGAAAATGAAGAAAATTTTAACTTATCTTGAAATGCGTTATTGTCTTTTAGATTCAGGACAGAATTTTCTCCAATGTCCGTTTTTCCGCAACTGAAGCAAGTTCCTGTTGGCTTGAAGTTGACAGCATTGGTGCGAACAACGCGTCTGAAGTCGGGCTCTGCATTCCGAAACTGGATCTTGTCCGGCGCTTTAGAGATTGTAGAGGATGCGTTAGCAACTGACTTTCTGACACGCCGAAACGAACTCTGCTTCTTCTTCAAAGCTCGAGCTTCATCCGATTTTATCTTCCGCTCATCAGCAGAGTCGCTGGCCAAACATCTGATACGTACTCATCGACAGTACTCCATCCTGCAATGGATCTGTCTGCAATTTTTATTAATTTGTTTCTTTTACAAACATTGGAAGATATTTCACGTAAAGGTTTCTCTGATCTATGCTTTGAACCCTTCTTTATGAGGTCACTCAAAACAGACATGCAAAACAGACTCATTGAATTCGTATTGTTTTTTATTTCCTTTAAACCTAAAAGTATGTCCAGGTTCCTTTTTAAATTTTTTAGCAAGCTGATAATTGTCATTTTCAAACTTGTTTTGAATGTCTTCGAATTTCTTGTCAAAATATTTCTTTATGTTCGACAAAGATATACTTTCCTCATCCGATCTGGATTCTCTACGTCGTTTTTGTCCTCTTGAAATTTCTTCTCCAGACATTGTCTCTTCAACTTTGAACCGTCTGAACTGTACGAAAAGAATTGACTTGTGAGCAATTTTTGAGCTATAAAATGCGCATGCGTAACTTTCCTCGATTACTCCGCAAATAAGTCATAAGAAAAGACTTCAATGATGACAGACCTCCTCAATATGAGGAAAGTAAGGAAACTTTTGGTGAAGTTGAATGCAGGGGAGTACACCAGTTTATCCTGTAGAAATTCCAATCATAATACACCTTTTTTTATGAGCAACACGTTAAATAAGCAACACTAGTAACGTTTCTCAAAAAATTAAGCAACAGTACTACCAGAATCTTAGATAACTGAGCAACATACAATTTTGAAACGATGAAACATTTGCATAGCCAAAGCACATTTCTTAAAATTGTTACACTATGTTGTTACACTGGGTTGTAGGTTGTGCGCTATATGATGATTTCAATGTTCTAGACTTTATACTTACTACTTTAATTGAACAACTAATACGTACAAAAAAGTTTTCAAGATATGACATGTATGTATTATCGATTAATGCTTAGCAACAAACTAAGCAACATTACTACTAAAAATAGGCCATTTTTTAAGTAACATTACTGCTAATGTCTGACCTTGGTTGCTTATAAAAAAAACGTGTAGTCGATGTAGCCGATAAAGACGTTTTTCAACGACTCGAAGATAAACGAAATACTGGAAGGAAAAAGATAATAAAAAAGCTACAAAGGAATCATGAAAGAAAAACATATGCCATTAGGGAGATTCGACGAGCCTGTTACACGAAAAAAAACCAATTACTATTACAAGCCTTTTGTTCTATCGAAAGAAATATCATTACTTTGCACGCTTATTTCAAGTGTTGATGTGAAGTTTCTAATGACTTTATAGGGAAAAATTCACGAACAACTTTACTATTTTCCACTGGTAATGCTTTGTGATTTGAACATCAGGAACAATATAACAGTATAGGATCTTAATTCATTGCAGAGTTTCCCAATTTCTGGGCCCGGAAAAATATTTCCACCGTAAATCTTCTATTGGACCTACAATCAACATCATATTAACATCATATTAAAATCAAGCGTTCTTTTTTTCCTGACTTTTGCTTTCGCAAAAGTAGCTGTTTACCAATTAACCACCTTAAGCCGCTGGTCAAACGAGCACATCATTTCATGCAACATTCGATGCAACACTGTTGCGTCAACTGTTGCATTGATTTGACACCAATCTTGTCTGATTTTGCACGACCATGCAACAGTGTTGCATGACTACACAAAAAAATGATCATGTTCATTTTGTTGTAAGGTGTTGAAATAATGTTGCTTCTTATGATGTTGAATTCATGTGACATATCAAAACAACAATTTCTTAAAGCAATTTGAATTTCGAACGTCAAATCCAACGTCAAATGGAATGGTTAATATGATGATATCTATTTTGAAGACTATTTGATTCCGAAAATGAAATATTTTGGACAACGTAGCAAGTAAGTAGCCACTCCCTCAAACGATTGCACGACCATACAACAGTGCTGTATGGTCGTGCATCGAATTTTGCATGAAATGTTGTGTTCGTTTGATCAGCGCTTTACTGCATGAGTAGGATAGTATAGGAAAATTTTGATTTATACTTATCTATTCTATTTATACGATTTCTTGGTCAGTTTTTATTATATATGATGGCTTACTAAAGGTCAGGGAAAGCAAGTCCATCATGTTAGTCGAGCATTAGCTGACATGTTGCATGAAAAAGTTGTATGTGGTTATGAAGGATGCTATTGGACTTACAGTTAAATTTGTTCAAACATTCATTCAAAGTTTCTGTACCATTTTTTCATATTGAATGATTTTGCATGCGTTTTGGCGTTCATAAGCGCTAGTCAAACGAACGAAATATTTGCTACAACATATGATGCAACATTTGGAAAACATTTGCACTCGTTTGACATGAGCCTTTGCAACATTATGTACAACATTAATTGTGTGAACGAACCAATGACGTACAAAACAGTTGATATTGATATGTTTTGATGTTATTTTCACATTCAACTCGGTATTCAAATAAGCAAAATGTTGCATGGGACATATGAATGTAACAACACATTTTTGTTGCGATGCAATGCACCATGCATATCAAACGAATGCAACATTTACACAGCATTGTCCGATATAAACGTGTATCGAATACCGCTTGAACCAACATCTTAGAAAGAATTCGGTTTAAATTAAATTAACGTTATTTCAAATAAACTGTTCAGTTACCGTTTATTTGATTCAAATGCTTGAAAAAAAGATGTGTTTTAGGGATGTTTTTTTTTTCTGATGGGTACACAAAAATGTAGCTGAAAAAAAAGTTTTGCAGAATTGACACAACATTTTATTCCTTCAAAATAAACTCGTTAAAGAGCGCAAGTTGTTTTGTTCGAGAAATTGCAACAGAATCATAAATAAAAATTTCTGAGACAAGAAGCGGTAAGATAGCATATGGATTTCAATCAAACACCCAGTATCAACATAAACTAACTTCAAATCATACTGCATTAAATACCAGCGCACATCATATTATTACTCTTTATGTAATACTCAAGCTTATCACTATTGGACAGATTCCTAGTGCAATGATTTACTTGTTTTGAAATGTTTTGAAATGTTTTTCCGTTTGAAACGATAAAAGTAAATACAGGGTAGCTAATCTTAAACCAGTTTGAGTTCACAGGTTCTCAAACATATTTTCACCTAATAATCTTTGTTCTTTCAACGTTTTTCACGATAACAATTTAACAAGCACTTCTACATCAGCAAAGCAGTTATTTATAATTCATGGTAAAGATAGTGTTAATGGTTTTTTTGATAGTGTTTTCTTAGATGAAGGAAATACATAACGCTTTGTTTTCTTACAACAATTTAACGATCTTTTTCAAAGATGTATATATAGTCGATATTAGAAAATGATATTTCCAACGATTTTGCAACCTAAGTGAAACAGTTAGCGGTTTAATCACAATTGTGAAAATGAATGACTTCTTCATGTAAATATTTACAAAATATCACAGCTACATGATATTAAATTTAATCTTTCAGGAAATTCATATATTGGTTTCACTTAACACGTTAAAGAGATATAAGGTTTTGACAACAAAAGATCAGTGAGATAATGTGAGGAGAAGCATGGAGCAGCAAAGGATATTCAGAAAAACCTTTGTGAATTTATTGGTTTATGAAGAGATGATAAAAGTTTCATTCGTGAACTAAAAGTAATCAATTAAATACGACTGAAAATTGATATTCAGATATTCCATACCAACATTATGCAGATTTTTGGATCGCTTTTAAGACATTAAATTTGCCCTCAAAAGGCAAGTGTGTTTTTGAGTGTTATTTATTAGTAGAAACTCCTGTTTAAACAGGAGATAGATGGTTGTGTCGACAGTATCGTCTGGTATAATTGGTTTTCTAGATACAAAATCATACTGTTTAAATAAAGTTTCGATTTGCATTGGTTTGTTTCATCTTCTTCATGTAATGTGGTGAGGGGAAGATTTTATACCCATACCTACTTAAACTGGAACTAGAAGCAATCCTTTATCACTTTATCGAAAACGACTTTTATTTATGTAATATCTGGAACAAAAACAATGTTCAGAAAATTTATAACAGCCAAGATAAACAATGCAGAAATATGAATAACTTAAAAGAAGGTTTCTAAAAAATACCTTTTCCTATTCTATTTTGCTCCTAACATTTTAAGAGCGCATTGAATGTAGATTATTTATTGTTATTTGTTCCCATAAAAGTATTCGTAAGCTTTTGCTTTGTAATTTCAGACTTTTGAACGTTTTCGGTATGAATTATCGCAACTTGTTCCAAGCAAATTTAACAAGTTTCAATGATAAACAGTTGATCGACATTTTACATCGTATAGTTAAAATTAACATATCAAATGGAATACGTGAATCATTGCATGGAAATATCTGCAAATACTGTGTAAGTACATTGTGTGTCTGAAATGGTAACCATGAACAAAATACACAAAAACATATCAACTGGTGCAAAGATGACCAACACAATTTTGACTGGAAACATTTTTAGTGTCTACATACCCATATTACTATCACTCTCAATATGTTTGGATCTTTGTATTGTTCTTATGATTATTACAAAAAGAAAATTTCATGCAACGAGGATGAATTTGATTGGTTATTTGTGTATAGTGGATATTTTCAGCAGTGCTGGTGGGATCATGTTTGGATCAGCCGACACAATGAAACGCCAAGCAGATATAAGGGCGTTCCTTCATACGTTGTCGACAGTGTCGGTGTTTTTGACTGTGGTTGTTATAATCGAAAGATACGTAAGTATAGCTTATCCGTTAAAGTATTGTTTGATTGTGACAAGACGGAGATTGCAACTGAGCATGTTATTTCCATGGTTTCCTGCCGCAGTTATGCTTACTGCCCATTTAACACATGAGAGAAATCTGAATAACCGGACTTACATGATATCTGTTGGCTCATTATGGATGGTGTTCTCAGTGCTTTACTCTATTTCAGTCATATATCTTAGTGAATGTATCAAAACGATTATAAGCAGACATAGAACAGATATTTCAATGCAAAACAAGAAGTTTGGAGTGGAGCAAGAGCAACTGAATTTACGTGCAAAAGCAAAAAAAACTGTCATGGAAATGGTAAAGTTTGGCTATTTAACCATGGGTTTTGTTGTCGTGTTGGGATCAAGTAACTTTTTGAGCGCTTTGATTGAAGAAGAATATTTTGCCAAGATATCTGGCGGTTCATATGCTATTTATCTTGTTGTGAATCCAGTTTTAGTGCTGTTGACGCAATCTGAGCTAAGAAAGGAAATAAAACGGGTGTTACGTGTGAAGAATAACAATGTTATTGCTTTAAGATCTAAGGTGACTACATCTCAAAGTTAATGGAACAAAGAAAAAAGATGCTAGAAAAAGATCTTAACCTGCTTTATTTGAAAAAACAGGTATGACAGCACTCTTTCGATCCTAGCCTTACTCGTTATTAAAATCAAAACCTCCGTTTTGGAGTTGTGAGCATGAAGTAATTGAAGCAGTCAAACAATCTCGCAACTGTTCAGAAAAACTTGTGAAATGGTTAGTATTGCTGTGCTAGTTGAGAGTATAACAAAGACTCAAATAAATATTTATATATCTGTTTGTATTAATACTGTTATATTTGCAGCAATGGGAGGTCCAAACTTTTTCTCTTCAACAAGTTCAGCAGAGACTTGTTTTTGAAGCGTGGTCACCATATTTAAGTGTTGAACTTTCCTTTTATTAGAGGAAGCTTGTCTCTGCAGTGTGGCAGGCGCAATAACCTGTGTAAGGAAAGATTATTGTGGAGGATTTATTTACACTACCTTTTCCCACTATGTGTTGTGATTTCTGCACTGTTTGCTGATGAATCATATCAGTCAAGTTATGTATTTTCTGTAACAGCTGTTGAAAAAATGTGCCGTTACTAGAACCTAGATTCAAATTGACATGTACTTAACTTAACGGTTCTGCTAAGGGCTGCTACTGTTGTTGTTGTAAAGCCGAATTGCTTTCAACGGCAGGGTCAGTGTCAGTAAAGATTAACATTTCTTCTCCATTAGAAAAAATAGACGGTATTTAAGAAATTAGAAAAATGTATATGTGAAACGTATCTATGCTTTGCGATGAAGTAGCTTCTTGAAGCGAAGACGACCAGCTGTAATGACGCCCTGATGGTCAGCGCTGGTTCTCGGTTACCCAACTCACGGAAGAAGCGACTCTTAACCATGTTTTCCATATGGCAAATATTTAAGCTCGGGATGAATTTTCAACCGATGCGCATGTGCAGTATTACCATCGAATGAAATGTTGGGTTGAAAAATATCACGCTCGTTGAAAAAAGGTTTTGATGGTTTTGATTCAACTTTTATTCAGTCAGCGCGGATCTTAGTGGAATATTGGATTTCAGCCAGTCAGGAATTTTTATTTTCAGTTGTGTCAGCATTTTTAAATACCCTGAATATTCTATGTTTTGAAACCTCATTTCAAACTCACCACCAACAAAACAACACGATCGGACGAACAAAAAGAAGGCATGGACTGTGATGATACAGGAAGATATAGATCAAACCAGTAATTATACAACCACCAAGAAAAACAGACAGAAGCAGATGATAATGAAAACAATTCATTTGACGAAGAAGCGGATTATAAAGAAATTTCAAATGTTTGGAATGAATATAATTACCTGAGATCACAGAATAATTACAGTGTTCCCCAAACCAACGCCTCTTTCTTCTTTCCAAATAGTACATCTAACAGTAGTTTAATAATTCAACCTAATACAGCATATATTTCCGCAATAGACAGTTCTGAAATTTCAGACATGTTGACATTACCAGGAACACCTGTAGAAGAACATGAATTCAATCATGAAATATTCATTGAGGAAGTCAAAAAGTATCTCTGTCTTTGGATTACAAAGGTTAACTCGTCTAAGGAACAATCAAAGAAGAAACTTGGCTTGGCAAAATGTTTTGAAAGCAATGGATAACCCAACTATAAATTAAAAAGACAAGTGTGAGCATTGCATTTTATGGGATAACAATTAAATACTTTTTCACCCCCTTAAAAATATAACATGGGTAAACAAAACAAACTAAAATCATTTCTTTTACCAAGGGATCTTATATGGCATAAATATTTAAATTTCAATCAAGTTAGACTCTAACTTCAAAGAGTTAAAAGGTAGACATTATTGGAAGAATTAAATAAAATTGGATAGTACCTGAAGACAAAGTCAAAAGAAGTGCACGTTTTCAAATGACGTTTCAAAAAAAGACATTTCAAAGAGAAAGACAAACATTCCAGTTTTGTCGCACAAGATTTTTCAACATGGGAAGATACAAATTTGTTGTTGCTGCCAGAGGTTACCATTATACTATCGAAGATATTGGGAACCGTTTTTTGAAACCGTTACTTGAAACGTCACTTGAAAATGCTTAAGCCTGGTTCACATCTTTGACATAATCATTAACATAAGCGACATAGGCATGTGCAGTGGACATTTAGACATTACGACATAAGCATAGCATAAAGACATTCACATTGTGACATAAGAATAAAAGAAGTTTAAAAGAGAATTTTAAAATGGATGAAGAGGAGGAAGATATTCTTATGCTTCTAGCTTTGCTTTTAATGAAGAAAAAAACAACACTGTTGTTATTATAAAAGGGAGAAGAAAAAATGGGTCAGAGATATTTTGAAAAACCGGGAAATAACTGGAGAATATCACAACTTAGTACAAGAACTGCGTCTTGGAGATCGAGAATTTTATATCAGGTACGTTGTCTGGCTTTTGGGTATGCTGCAAATAAGGTGCTTGTAAATAATGATGTCTTTATTTTTTATATTTAGCAGATATATGCGAATGTCGCTAGAATCATTCAGTTATTTGTTAAATGTTGTTGGTCCTCGCATGTACGATGTTTCGAAAGTGCATACCCGCGGCTGAGCAGTTGTGCTTAACGATCCACTATTTAGCGTATGGAAATAGTCAACAGTCTATGTCATTCTTGTGCCGAATTGATAAGTCTGTGACGCCCATTGCAATTTTTCGTTCGTGGATATTATAAGTTACGACTCTAATAACGATAGCGGTGTTTTTAGAAATTCAGAAATAGGGAAAAGGTTTTTCGCTGACGAGATGGATCTTCCGTGTGCCGAACCAATAATTGCCAGCCGTTCACAAACAGAGGTACCGTACTTTTTAGTTGGTGATGAGGCGTTTCCATTACAACCTTGGCTACTGCGTCCTTTCTCTGGACAAGATCTTCCAGAAGAGCAAAGAAGTTTTAATTATGGACTATCGAGGGCGCGAAGAGTGATCGAAAGTACCTTTGAGATATTGGCTGCTCGTTGGAGAATTTTCTTAAGGCCGCTTCAAACCAGTGTAGAGGTGTCGCAATTAATTGTTCAGGCAGCTGTGGCGCTTCATGATTTCTTGTGGCAGACAAGTAGCGCATCTTATTGCCTGCAGGTTTTGTAGACAGCTACGATGACTCGGGGCGGCTAAAAGTTGATGAATGGCGCAGCATAGTTTCTTCTGATGGTTCCATAGGTTCACTTGAACCGTTGGGTGGCGTAAGAGGATCTCGACCTTCGAGAAATGCTGTTGAAGTGCGTAATGCTATGAAAACTTATGTCAACTCTTTTGAGGGATCAGTTCCATGGCAATGGGACCACGTACGAAGCAGAAGAGAAAGATTTTAAAAACTGCGAAAATGTTAGTTGTCTTTATTTAACAAGTGCTAAAAACATGTAAATACAGTAACTATACATAAACGAATTTGTTTTACTTGAGTACGGTTGTGTATAATAAGAAAAATCCATTTAGATGGAAAACTTCTGTTCAGACGGGCTTTTTCTTATGCTTATGTTTATGCTTATGTCAGAAATGTGAACCAAGCTTTAGTTTAAAACAACATTTTACAATTTCCGCTAGGACTTCTTATTCTAAAACTGTCGAACTTTGTATACTTTATATTTTATTTTACTTTATTTAATTTTATGCAGGACAGACATTGATAGCAGTTTGTAACTGAAGTTTTTATCCTGTAAATATGTTCTCATAACAAACAAACAAGCAAACAAACAAACCGTCCGAAAGAAAACAAAAAGCTTGATTGCTTCCATGAGCCTGATAGGCCCTTTGATCGTTTTGCTATTAAAACAGTAACAAAAAAATGAAGATATTATAGGGCATTTACCAATGGAAATTTCAAGCGTAAAAAAATACCTTTTAGATAGCGGTATTACTATGCAAACTAACTTCGGACCATTATAGGCGTTCACCTCTGGTACAAGGAGGTTTTAGACACTGAGGTATGAAGTCACCTTTACATCATGATCGTCCATCGTCCAGTCAAAGCTGTCAACCCGTTATTTAGATTTAGTAAAAGATCTTTACACTAAGCTTGTGGAAGATAGGGCAGTTGGTAGTTTATTTAAATGTGTGATGACACCGATAGTAAAAAGAGAAACATAAAAACAACAGAAGGGAGAGAAAATCGTGACATCAAGGAAATGTTCAACTCTGGAAAGAAAAAGAAGACACCAAAAGTTATTGAAATTGATGAATGATTAAGAAAATACGTAAATAATTGTACTCTAATATGCTTCAACTAATTTTAATTATTTCGCGGGGTAAAACTTTCGCGTTTCTTCAATAGAATAAATTTTGAGGAACAAATTTTCGCGAAAAAACCTAAAAACGCTTTTAAAAAAAGTTTTTGCTCCTAAAGTAATACATGGTTCTAAGAAAAAGTGGTTTTAAGAGGCGAAGTCATGTAGCAAGACATAGAAGACGGTTGTCAGGAATAAAAATAATAACTCGGATTTCCTGGCCAATCGACCATATCCTTACGGTAAATATAACCGGTCTCATCACTATCGTCATGGTAACGTACTACTAATATAATATCAGCTGGTGACTTTTTCAGTTTATGCAATCGAAGCAACTTGTCTTTCTTCTTGTTTTTCAGCCTCGTTTTCAGTTTTAGTTTTTTCTTTAGTTTTTTTAAACCTGTTGTCTTGAAAAGTTGTCCAGGTTTATATTGAAGTAGTGGTTCACCTTTGGAAGTCAGCTTCTTGTTATTAGACGCTATAGGCACATAGAATTTACTCATTCGTTTCTCATACCAATAACCCCACCATTTGTATGCAAAATATTTCTCGTTGTCAACAGCAACCATGCTATCTTTCAAATCGTAAGGATACACGGTGCGCTTTAATAAGTTAACCAGCCTTCCAATGTTGGATGTGTATGTACAGACTGTGTAATTTGAGAAAACTAAGAAATAAATATCCATCAAAATAGAGCTGATTACTTGTGGTGGGAAAATGGTATGGTTAAGATACGTCTTGGCGCCTTTAAGACGAAAACCTGTCGGTAATGTCAGAAGTTCGTAAGATTCCGGAAGCAGTTTTTGGATTTTATCTTCGATTTCTTGATCGTCGCTAGCTATATAAATTCTTTTCTTTTTTAAATCTGCATAATTTTTGTTGAAGTATTGGGTAGCTTTTTGTACGAAAAACTTCTCTTCGATGTACTTTGCTTCCCGTATTAGTTTGTCGCCATGACGAATATGCATCGATACCATCGGAAAGTCCCGATGAATCTTTTTCGCTATATTTTCGTAACGACTTTTAAATTTTTGGTTAGGCCTCATCAGCAAGTAGCCGAGAAATTGAGAAGCGAACCACATTTTGGGATCGTCAACATTCAATGCAAGCAGTTCATCTTCAATTTGCTTGGGTATAGTTCCCGGAATATATCTCGGTGCCGGAAAAATGTTACTCGGTGAGTAATCAATGACGTGATATGTGTTGTTGATGTCGTAGCCATTTTCCAAATAGCAGTCAATCTGGTGAGCGTCGCATCTGTTTTTTATTTTGTTTAGTCTCTCTTTAACGTGTCCACACCGTTTTGACTCTGGCAACAGCCATCGGCTCAATCCACCAAAACGTTCGTATTCCGGTTGTTTTATAAAGAACATTCGACCTAACCCATATGCTACTTGTATACATACACCATATCTATGCACCATAGAGCCAAAACCTGCAAAATTTCTGTTTGGTCCACAATGTAGAATTTTTTTTCGTTCACAATCCCCGTCTTCTTGTAAGTGGTCGATCTGCCGCCATATTTTCTGTTGTACGCGATGTAAACATTCTTCTCTGGAATATTGCTGTGTAATGGCCTCTTTGCTTGACAAACTCTTTTTGAATGGTGGCAAGTAAATCATAACATATGAAAGACAGAGAAGAAGACCAAGTAAAGCTACGGCTGCTTGCTTCGTATATATCGGCATTTTCTTCACAAAAATGGCCCTTTCTTCGTCATCTTTTTAGTATTTTTCTACTAAAGTTTATCATTTCACTGAAAGATATATGATAATAATAAGTTTCTCTAACGAAAGTATTTTTTCTATCATCAAAACAACCATTCTCAAATTTAATGTTTGAAAACTAATGTGATAAGAAGCACTCCACCGTTGATGCTAGAACGATATGGTGGTTTAACAACTTTCCAAACACAGGCTGTATTTTTGATGAAAAATTAGCTTTTAACACTTCATCACACCACATCTAAAATAACATTTAAATCATAGCGTTGTTTAAATCTATAATGATGGTTTAAACGAGGGTAAGAGCTCCGTGGAGAAGAGGGAGTGTTACTGAAAGTAATTAATATTGTGTTGTTTTTTTTGAATGAAAGAAAATTTTCTTCCTCTCGATTAAAAAAGTTGAAACAAAACAAAACACATTGGAAACATGGAAATACTATCGATTTGAATTCGTAATTTCTTTCATAAATTTTCAAATTTACATCCTAGATTTTTCCTATGCACAATATTGTCAAAAACCCACATCGAAAAAAAAGTTACACGATGATATTTATTAAAAATTTAAAATCGTATTCAAAAATATTGTATCATAGCTTCGTTTTTCAAAGAAATCGTGTTGTTTTTTTTACTAAAAATTATAACTTATTTAACGGCCAACCATTTGCCTTGTCTAATCTCAGGGTCCAAAGTCGAACGTATATAACTGTTGAAGACCATAAAAGCTGAAGTCGACCACTCTAATTCAAGAAATCAGATGATTATAGTTCGTCAAAGTATAAATACGTGAATATCAACTATTGGGCTGTTAGTTAAGATGCAATATGGCCGTATCTGTAGCTAAAAACTTCAATGAGTATACAAGGTCAAATGTTGAAGAGGCGCGATATTTCCGATACCTAGGCAGGTGACGTCATTTCATTTTGTCCAAGATGTGGTTGATAATTTGTTTGCAATGAAGAGGATGGATTGAAAGATCCACGAAACCAAAATAATAAATCATGATGCTCCACGCAAGCACGACGATTACTAGCAGCTTGTATATGCTTCGGAAAGTCACAAAACCATTTGAATCACTATGAAAACAATAGTAGAATTAACGTTTTATAGCCTGTTATCAATAAATTAGTTTTTTCTGAATTTAAAGTAGATTGGATGTACTTTCTTCTGATGGACATTCATGTAATATTTGCATAAATATTGTTGAAAAGATATTGAAGGATGAAAAATGAGCAAACAATGTCCAACTATTGTGAGAGCCCATTAGAATCCTAAGTATTTCGTGAGTTCTCTGAAGTCTGTCTTTATACAACAAAAACAACAAGAACAAGAACAACAATAAACAAAACAAACAAAGCAACCTCTACCCCAAGCCTTCTTGGGTCTTGGAGATAGACAAAGAATCCGTCAATCCGTCTGTCAATCTAAAACTTCTTAGTTAACTGACTTATTCTTCGTTAACTGACTTGTTTTGGCCTCATTAGGGAAGATATTAAGAATTCGATGAACTTATGAACACATTAATTTTTCTGTGTACATAAAAGCTGAAAAAGGTTTGATACGAAATGGAACGTTTTTTCCAAACGTCAGCATTTTTGAGAGGTACAATCTTTTTTCCCGAAAATTTGACTGTCTCAATGAGAAATTCTTGGGATATTTGGAATTCCGACTCTGAATCTAACAAAATATTTTTATGACAATCACAGAAAATAGAAATTTTACCTAGGGTAAATCCGCGCTAACGAATGCCTTTTGTTGCTGTGCCAATTGAAAGGTGCTACAACATCTGGAAAATTGAATAAAACTTTGTAAATTACTTTGTCATTTTTGATAATGTAATTTATGCTGCGAGAAGAAAAATTGAAATAAATGAATAAATTCAATAACGAACAACTTCATGAACCTCTCTTCATGTACAAAAGAAATGTATATTGTTTAGATTTCGCTAAAAGACTATCAGAGTGTTCCGTTTAATAGACAAACCTTTTCGTTAGCTACCAATGGAAATTGTCAATCAGATGATTTCGAAATTCAACCGACCATAACGCTATCTTGCGTAATAGAATACAAGATACTTCAAAGTTTGGATGTTATATTTTGAGAATAGCTAACCCTGAGCACGCTAGTATAAACCTCGCGTGTTTCATACCTTGATTACACAAACAAGTGGCAAGAACTTAGTTTTTATTTTCATTTGTAGGCTAAAATTCAGTATCAATACCATATTACTAACATAGAAGAGTATTTTTGAAGATGAGTTTTTCATAATGAAGAATATTGAGTCTCGACCGAAATTTCACCAGGCCCAAACTTCACTAATCTTGTAGAAAATTCCGTGTAAACTTTATTAATTCCGTGTAAATTTCATTAACTCCGTGTAAACTTCATTAATTTCAACGTACAGCCAATGTCGATTTTTAACATTCTAGTCTAATTACGAACCTCGAAGTAGCTAGATTGAAGAAAAATGAAAATGCTTCCAAATTTGTAATAACATTGCAAAGTCGTACCTTTTCATAGCAACTGATACCATTATGGATAGCCATATCACAACTACTATCAGACCTGCAATCTCTCTAAAGGCAGGACAAAAGTTTCCCAGTGGGCAGAATCGTAAAAAAAGGCACTGCGATGAAGAGCATTTTTATTGAAATAGTGTGCATACTTCTTTAGAAAGGCACTCCTTCGCAGTGATTTCTCAACAAAATTGCCCACTGGGGAGATAAAAGATAAATAAAAATGTGATCATCATACCTTCCTTCCTCGCTATTCAAAAAATTAAGGTCATCTTTCAGAACAGCACTGTAGGACCAAGTCGTATAAACCAGAAAGGCTAAGTAACAACATAACTGCAAGACCAGCACAACAGAAAAGATTCGATTTTCTGGATACAAGGAGAATACAGTATCAATCAATCAATCAAGCAAACTGCTTCATTCAACTAGCTAAGAGACGTTTAAAGAAACAAATCCGAACAGAGATAATTTAATTAGAAATTTTATAAAATCCATCTTTTTTCTTCAATCTTTGTTATCGACAAGGGAAACCCTGTCAAGCTTGGTACTAACTGTCCTTTTGCTGACAAAATGACGGGGGAAAATGATAACCTGTTCAAATATTTTACCTAATAAACGAGTCAACAGATCACTCTAATAACCTGATGTGTATTGGAGTGCATGTTACATCATCACATTATAAATGTTTCATTTGTTTTGTTGTTTTTTTCACTGAACTTACTTCAGATTGAAGTCTATAAGTTCCAACGAGGAAATGATTACCGTGTAACATGGGCTTAACTGCTGCTGCAACACACGAGCAAGCCATAATACCGTATACACACTAAGATAAAATATTCAGATTAATACCGTCGGAATATGCATGATGACATTATCAAACTTGGTCGATGCCTTTAGTTGATAACTGTCAAGATTTTGCTGTACATTGTTTTTTAAACACCTTTCCCATCAGGCACATTAGTTGAAAAATCACTGCGGAGGAATACATTTCGTTAGAAGTATGTACATTATTTCAATGAAAATGCTCTTCCTCGCAGTGATTTTTGAAATTTTTGCCGACTTGGGTTGTAAGACTTTTCAGTAGGTTTGGCAGTATATATGGTTAAAGGGCCGTCTCCACTCATCGCGCTACTTTTTCCAAAACATGACGTAATCTCTTGAATGCGAGAGATCGCCTGCAGAGTTGAGTTTCGTTCTACTTTTTTTTCAAGTCGTGCGATTATTACGTCAGCACGGACCAGTAAGATTAAATAACAAAAAATGTAGCGCGATGCGCGCGATGAGTGGCCTTAACATACGTAAATTTTATGGCGAAGAGATAATGGGAGTGGTCTCGCAATACATGAAGTACGTGACTTCTTATATGACGTACTTACCATCCACAAAACAGGGTCAGGATCGTTTACCTGAAATAAAGTTTTTAAAAAAAATGATTTTTAAATTCATAGTAGGTTTTCAAACTTCGCAATTATTAAAAGAATTTTGACTGTTCCTAGAACTCAACCTCGAGCCTAGGTCTCATGTATGTACGTCGTCAATCTTGGTTGCTCAAAACATAGAAATATAAAAAGAGAAAGAATCACAACCATACGTGTATAGAAACGTTAATTTGAAATAAATTAATTTGTTATAAAATTAAAAATTAGAAATGAAGTTCTGTCCGTGTACGAAAGTGCCAAATTCATTTTTCACCATCGTAGCGACAAATGGAAAATGGAAAATGGAAATTTTTAGCAAATTCGATTTTTTGAGTACAGAATGAAACACGGAAAACAAATTATTAGTTAAATTTCAATGGACAACATTGTTCTTATCACGTGACATCACGTGGTTCATCCTATGACGACACAACAACAAGTCATCAAAAAGTAAGATTATTAGTTTACAAGTCAAGTGAATGTTGATTCTTTCGTATTATCAACATGGCTAGTATCGCTAAGAAAGTAACAGTCCAAGAAGTGAAAGACTTGCTTACATCTCATACTCTTGATGAAGTTAGTACAGTCCTAAGGTCAAAGTATGGTGATAAAGGCTTCTCTTTGAGAAGTCTGAAAAGATTTTGTAAAGAAAATGACATTGTAAGCTACAACACTCAAAACATAGAAGAAATAAAGCTTGAAGTAGATAAGGCTACGACAGAGGTAAGTGAAATATCACAGTTATAAAAACTCTTTCTGTTTACCACGGATTTATTGAGCTCTTTATCGTTTTGTCTTTATCGTTTTGTTTAGGCGGGAAAAATGTACGGAAGAAAGATGTTGACGGGTCATTTGAAAGCAAAGGGGTTGAATGCGTCAGAGTATAAAGTTGGAAAGGCCTTGAGAAATGTTGGTAGTGTCTCACTTAATGAAAGACGGATGTCTATGAAACGGGCTCTAAACCCACGAGTTTACAATGCTGACTACTTTGGTCACAAACTCCATATCGACCAAAATGAAAAGCTTGTAATGTACGGAGTCACTCATGTCTGTGCAAGAGATGGGTTTTCTGGATTTATTACAGCATTTACCACAATGCCCATAAAGAACAATGGAAAGATTTATGACGAAATCTATCGGTAAGACAAAATATGTCACAGTAGCAGCAGTAGTTATCTATAGATGTGTTTAATATTTTAGAACGACTGTCAGTCAGTACGGTATTTGGGACCAGTTACGTATTGACGGTGGAAATGAGTTTGTTTTATCATGCTACGTGCAGGAAATGCTACGAGACTCGAGAACAAATATCCATCGTGTGCCTGTGAGGCGGACTCCATCTATTCAAGTAAGTACATTTAACTTAGGATTGCGAAGCTATATTACTTCAGCTTTGAAATTGTTTGCTGTAAAGACTGTTTCTTCAGGTAATGTTGTTATCTCTAAAATACAACTAACTCTTAGAACAACATCATTGAACGAATATGGGTCGAAGTTAACCAACGGGTAAATTATCCTATTAAGAGCGTTATGAACCGCTTGGTTGCTCGCGAAATGGTGGACATGGCAAATGATATTGCTAGATTTAGCGTTTCATGGATTTTGATTCGCACTTCATCGGTTGGCGCAGATTTGTTTGTTAAGGCATGGAATATGCATAGAATTCCAGGTATATACCACTCACAGAGATTATTTGAGGATGAGAACATTAACAGAGCCTGTCAGTGACAGATCTGGAGGGTAGATGCAACTTGTGGAGAGGAGAGTTTTATCAATTTAATTATAAAGGAATAGCGTTCAGATAGTGTCATTGGTTATATCATAGACTGTATTCATAAAATATGTTAATGCGCTTCTCCAAAAGTTGCGACTACACTTTAGACCCTAATAACCCTGTCACTAATTTTTAGGAAAAGGAGTTCCAGACGTCTTACGTAAACAAAACAACAATACTGGCAATGTTCCTTATTTGTTATCGAAGAATGAAGCCGTAAATCACTACACCTGCGTCAAGGGAAGATTAAAAGAAGAAAAAGCATTCGGCAAAGACCCGCTAGAATTAAATTTACATAAAGTGCAAAAACGCGAAGAAGTCTTTTTACAATTTTTCAACTTCAAGGAAATTTTTGAAGATGTGTTGCGGGGTAGTGAAGACTTACTACATCGGGCAATAAAATATTTTATGCAACTAACATATTTTTATCATTCCCTCCTTTAAAAACAAAATATATAAGTTACTTTTAAAAAAAGTCTATTTTTTTCATCGCAAGTGTTTTTAGTTGAAATCAAGTGGTTCTGTATCATTAAAATGATTACTGTTGTTTATGTCATTTTGGTTGTTAGTTTGGTCAACAAGCAGCATTCGTGCTTGATCAAATAAAGCATCCAAGCCTTTTAAAACCAACGTATTTGAAAGACCTCTTTCGCAACGATATTTTGGACATAGTTTCTCCAATCCACTTTCACCACCACCATACCACTGGTTAACACACGTTTGACATCCAACTATATTTCCACAACTTTTGCAAGCAATAACTGGCAAACTACACGGAGATTCTCTGCAAATCGAGCATACCAGAGTCTCTTCTAAGGCCTTTAGAAATCCGACACTTATTTTGCTTCGAAAACACAAATTTTTTATTCCGGCCAACTCCTCTCTCATGCCAGACACCTCAAGTATAAGATTCTCCATCAATGTTGCTTGACCATCTTCATCATGCTCTGCATACGATCGACGTTTCTTTCGCTTTTTACTGCTTACAGTGCCGTCACATTGTGCCATTCGTCTCTCCTCAAGCTCTGCTGTACTAACAGCGAAAACCTTCCTCGATGTAACCTTCCAAAAATTAGAGCCTAAAAAATTAAAAAAAAATTATAACGAAGCTATCAGTATCCGTCAGATCCTGTACCTTTTATGTTGCCTATCTGCATCCTGTCGAAGTTCACTTCCATGAGATGAGAATGCATAAGCAAAGAATAAATTATCACCTCGAGTCCCGTCTTCATCATAGAATATTAATCCGGAGACATTAACTAACTTTAATTCTTCGGTTGAACAATTTAGCTCTTGAGATACTTTATCGAGGATGTAATGAATATTAGCGTCATTTTCATTATATACGTTGACATGTACGGATCTGTTATGCAGTGAATTAGATGGCTTCCCAAATGAATCAACATCAGCTCGCACAACTTTCACTGTGCATAATGGCTTGGCTCTACTGATTGATCTGGTAGATTTAGATGTATGTGTGCTGCTGCTCGATGAACTCATTAAACTGTTAAAGTTAGGTGCTGGAGGGTTTGGAAGATTAGTGATTGCAGTCCTTCTTTCCTCTACATCGTCTCCAATAACGAGAAAACGAGACATGTCGTCATAAGAATCAAGTATAAATCTTCCATTGTTGGGAAATTCTGTTCTGTTTCCATACTCTTCTTTAATATACAAGGATTGTACATCAACCTTGAACAAATAACAAATGGTTAAAACGTAGCGAGAAACAAATTCCATATCAATAAATAAATAAATTAAATGCTTACCTGAAAGTGGCGTGAAAGGTTTGTGGTAGTAGCCTGCTCAGCCCTTATAAGGATTTCATCGAACCCAATTTTATTTGAAATGAAGTTCACAGTACCATTTGATCTTAAATCATTTTTTTCAATTTCTCAAAATATCAAAAATTGAATTCTTATTTAATTTTCAATTATTGTTTCACTATCTTTTGAAGTAGGGGATTTATATTCGAAAACCTTACATGAATATTTCGAGCTTAAGTAACGCATATTTTGCATACATTTAGTACGGTCACGTGCTTACACGTTGAGTCACGTGATGTCGTTAATAATGTACGGGGGGTTAAAAACATAAAATCTGCCGCATCACACTTTTTGCTATTCATTACAAAAAATGTCGCTGTTGAATGTTTCATCTTTGGAAAAAATTAAGACCTTAGTTCAAGCTGGAAAAATCCTACAATGAAATCAGTAAATTATTGCAACAACGAACTGCATCACCTCGCGGTCTTTCTAATATCCGTTTATTTTTACAACATAGGGAAGCAAAGTTTATACAGCCCATCAGAAGTCGATAAGATTGTATTCAGAGGGATTTCTGACGTAATTTTTCTCTCTCTTTCGTGCCCTGCGTTTTCACTGTTCTCACTAAAGTTATCATAATATAGCTTTTTGCTGCTATGTATAGGGAGGAGAGTCCTATGGTAGAAAAATGATCGCTGGATTGCTACGTGTAGTGAGGGGTTTTACAATGGCACAAACGTTGTGAGTTTGTACTTGTACATGTACTTGTGCATGACAGGTTTACCGTTTTCACTGAGATCAGCAAGAACAACTTTGACAACTACAAGAGCATTCCGCGTTATTCCTGTGGATAGGCGTGGAGTTGACATGGTTTTTGTTTGTGAAGATGGAGTCACCAAAACGGATTGTGATGGCGGTTGAAAAGATTAGAGCTTGTGACAGTTCCTCCTGACTTATCACCATGCACAATGAATATCGTGCCAGAAACGTAATCTTCCAATTCGAAAGTAGCACTGATGGGAAACTCAGCTCATCCAGATCGCTGGTCGACTATGTATAAGCTTGTATGTTCAATCTTAAAAAAGAAGATGAAAAGTATTATAGCTACGTAGCTATTTTGTTGCACATTGGAAATAATGTGAATAACATAGAAATACTTACCAAAAACTTCCTAGCCACCTTAGAAACAGTGGCTTGACTTGAATTTTTCAGACAACGGAACGTAAACCCCCGTCTTTTTTAATGGCCAGTGTAAAACCATTCTTCTACTTTGCTTATTTAACATAGCACAAGACATAATTAAATCAATTTGCAGAATTGAATAATATAGGAAAGTCGCAGCAAATTTAGAATTTGAAACCTGAAATCAATTTTCAATTTTTCAAAAAATTGAAAATGGATATGAAAATCAAATTATATCAGAAAATGCAATTATCTGTTTTAAAAATTCACAAAAATTGATTTATTTTTGAATTAACGTTTCTATACACGGACGCACAACACTTTTAGATCTTTTGAAACAACCGCGTCCTTTTCGCAGGTATCGTTATTGTTTCACTGATATAATTTGCATATTTAATGAAGTTTCGATTGTTTCATACTAACAATAAATAGAGTTTCTCATTGGTTATTTGAAATTTAAAATTTGAATTTTAGAATGAATTAAACAAAAATACGCATAAAATTCAAAACATAGTTGGACGATCTTTTGTCATTAAGACCGAACACTACGATATTATAAACGAACTTTATGTGCCACATAAACCCTTATATCTAGTGAAAGCCATCGTCCTGATAAAAGAAATTCAGTACACCGTAAGATAAATGATCATTGAACTCACATTTAATCAGGATTCAGTGAAGCTAAAGTGGTTATTAAAATAACTGTTGTAGAAGTTGCATGTTGTGTTTTCGTTATAAAAATGGTGTCTTGCATGTTTCTCTTTTTTTTTATCTACTGAGTAAGTTTGAATTAATAAGCTTTTAACTCGATTGCCTTCCACTTATCTGTGATTAACTTAAGCCTATCAAGTCTTGGTTTAATGGTGGAAAACTATAAATAAATTGGCAGTAAAAACCTCTGATTTCTCGTTAATTGTCGGTAAAATTCTCGTGTTATTAATTATGTGTTTTTTTGCGCGCCAAAAGGACTTGTACCGAGGACGCGATTCTAACCGATTGTTAGAAAAGAACAATACAAACTTGAATAGAGCAGCTGAATGTTGTGATTCTTTCTCTTTTCGTATTTCTATGCTCGAAAGTCTTATCTTCCAATCATAATTGCCATTGCAGAAATAACGACACCCTCTAAAGTGGGCAAAATCGTTGAAAAGCCGCTGCAATGAAGAGCATTTTTATTGAAATAGTGTGTATATTTCCATAGAAGTGCACCCCTTCGCAGTGATTTTCAAAAAATTTTCCCACTGGACACAGAACGAAGAGTTGTCCCTTGACAACACCGTTAATTGTAAGCCTTACTATGTAAAAGTGTTTACCTGTAAAACTGTCGCAACGATGAAAAATAAACCCATCGACATGTTTAATATTCTCCAAATCATCATGCAGATTTTCGCTCGTTTTTGTTGTCCGGTATCCATGGTAACTGCTAAACAGTGATTTCCTTTCCTTGCAATCCTTCCTAGATATGAAAATTTGTTGTCATTAAAGTCAGTGAGTCAACTAACTGAGACACATAATTTCATTCTGGAAGGCAACGCGCGTTCAAAAATAAGCAACAATATGTAAAAAATATCAGATGTACTTCTTACATAACGGTGACAGTGAGGTTGTTATTAATTCGTTATTTTTTTCACGTTGATTTGATAGAATACACAGTTTGTTTTTAAAAGTATGAATGGTCACATCGCTATGATAACATACTATAACTTATGGCGATCATAAACAAAGAAATCGGATTATTGAAAGACGCTTGATTTTAAGTTAGGATCTCTTGTAACGAAGTACATCGATATATTTAGTTTGGAAAGAAAATAATGATAAAGAACTGAACATACTACCTCCAGTAAACGTTTGCTTGAACTATTCATTAGAAAATGTTCACGATTCATATAGACAGCATTCACGGAAAGATCTAGTGTAAATAAAGCACTATTTAGTTGAGACAGCTATAAAAACAATATCGTGTATTTTAACACTTCTTTGTGGTGGTAAGAAACCTTAGAAAGAAAACGAATTTATTTACGCAGTGTGAACGGACCTTTGTCACAAATTTTCCTTTGATCTGATTGGATAAATAGAAAACTCGAATGGAACATTTCAAGCACCTTCAAACACCGAAATTTGTGCCGTTAGGATTATGTCAACTCATAAAACTCTTTTTTGAACATAGCAGAGAAAATATGATCCTACCTTTCGGACATATTTCAGAAATAAAGTTCCATGCAAAGTTTTCATATTTTCCGCAAAGTAGGCTAGAACTTATAGAAAAACATGACCGAACAGATAGCAAACGAAAAGTAAAAAAGAAAAATATATATGGTGTGGTGTCCGCCCATACAAAATGTAGTCGAATAGCAAGAGCCCATGATGACAATTGTTGAAGATCAAAGATCACATTTCAACCTTAGAGTTGAAACATAAGACAAAAAGGATTTAATAGGATTGTATTTTTTTATTCCCGAAAAGTAAAAGTGAAAATTTCAAATAAGCTCCCCCTTTTAAAAGGTGGGCGCTTATACGAGGGGCGCTTAGTATGTTGGGCGCTTAGTCGGATAATTACGGTATACATAGATGAACATATGGTATGAACATTCTAATGTATGAGAATATGTGATTTTCCTCAACTATTCTGAAATATATGAAATTTAGCACCGGGAAAGTTTTGAAGCTTGAACTTAAAAAATGGACGGAGAAAACTAATATCTAATATCTGTGGAGATAAGCAAAATCAAGTCCAATAATATCGACTAAAAGGCAACCTCGAACCCAGGGTCTCTTGCCTTTTCGATATACGGATAGGGGCAAAGAAGACCCTGGCGAACGCTACCGAATTAACGAATTCTATTGGCTGAAAATATTACAACGACCGCAGGATTTTCGAGCAAAAAGAAGAAATCATCCGAGTTACTGCTGAGGAAGATAAGAATTGGAGTCTAAAAATTTAATTATTCAAAATAACATTATTTTAGCTATCATTTCAATTCAAAAAGCACTGGTATGGTAACATTATGTACTTACAATGAGAAAGGCTAACAACAAAAAGTTCTTAAAATAATCAACAAGTGAACAAGATAGATTTTCATGCTCTTTTGACTGATAAAAACATCAGAATAGTGATGAATTATGGCAGTCTTTGTTAGAAGAATATAGTTTCTAAGAACTTTAATTGTAGGCTCACATACCTGTGCTAAAATTTAAGATGAGGAATGTCCATCTTCAATCATTTCTGGGAGGAAAACATGAATTTTTTTATGACACAATTTTTGAATATTATCAACAATAAAACTACAGAAATCACAAATACATACAAATACATAGTTGAAACATTATTTTATGATCACAGATTGACCTATATTTCCATTATTTAAATATCATACACTTATTAAATTTATATAGGTAATTTCCATTCACTCAGATTCCTTATTAGAATTTAGTGGCTTCAGTTGATGAATATAAATCACAACAAAAAGCAAAATTGTTCAATATGTGGGTCTAAACAAAGCGTTGCAATCCAGAAATGGAATCAAAAACTAAACCAAGCATGTGCACATACATAGAATGAAAATGTAATCTAATTTTTACTTTACGGTATATCACAATTTGTAGGATTTTCATAAAAAGGTATACATTGACTTAAGAATTCTAAATCTTAAGCTGTATATCGTTTAGCAAAATACATAAAAGGATAAAGGTAAACTTAACACTTAACAACAATACAGCGTTTACTCAAAACTAAACCATCTGCCATAATGGATTCAGGATCCCATGTAATGATTTAAAACTATTATATATACGTCACATAGCTTGGTTATAAAAATCCTGCAAATTGTCAGAGAGAGAAGAATGGGCTGACAAGAACGACTGAGACGATTTAAGGGAAGATAACAATCTAAAAAGCAATTTCCCTGAAATTTGAAATATCAGTATTCATACAGAATACCATCCTGTTTTCGATCACATAGTAACCTTGAAACTAACAACAAATTTCACTCAACATATGTTAAAATTTGGTTAAAATCCTGACAGGATCCTACACAAGATCCTACAAGAATTCATAATAAAAATACTTCTTTTTCAGCATACATAATAAGGGTAGTTAACACATACAACAAACATCATTTTTAAGTATACTAATAAGTATATATTGACACTTGGCACTTGAGAAAGACTTCATGTTAAAGAAGACTTCATAGGTTAAAAAAGAAGTGTGAAAATTTTATAAGTTGTGTTTTTCTGTCTTCATTTGTGACAAGCCGTATACTTGATAATACTTAGGTCACTTACATGAAGAAGTTATAGAGCTTTTTCGAAATAGACATACATCTACTGACCAGTGAACTTAGCTAATTCTGATATAAATAACGATGTTGAATCATTTAATAATTTGAATAAGTTCTTCATCCCAAACATTTATTATGAGAATTTTCTCTCACCACTGCACTGTTGTATTGTTGTTTATGTATTATCTTCATAGTTTGTTTTTACTTTTTGTGTGCTTTTATTGGCTATTTATATTTTCTTTTGCGGAAGATTGAACCTCAATACACTCAAGTTTTACTTTTCTGCTTCTGTTGTCTCCAAAATAAACCACAGCTCGTTACAAAGATAAAATCAACACAACACCACACGAATTTTGCAATCTCCCTTTTATCATTCAAGGTTTTCGAATGTAATAGCCTTGATGACGAATAAAATCTTTATCAAATCAGAAACGCCGTCTTTCCAGAATGCTGTTGAAGTCTTGTAAACAACTAAGTTTTGCAGAAATGAGCTCGAGTGAACTCGACGAACTATATTTGGTCTCTATATTGGTTGTAATGTGACTATATAAAAAACTGAATGCACGAGACAAAATTTGTTCGGGCCACCTCTTATAAAAATTACACAGATTTTGTGTAATTTTCATGTCACGTGACCAGCGTTCGCCAGGGTCTTCTTTGCTGCTATCCGTATATCGAAAAGGCAAGAGACCCTGGGTTCGAGGTTGGACTAAAAGGTTTATCTGGCAATTGCTCTGATGTAAACAGTACCTTATAAAAATAAAATATGAAATTTATAACTGTTACCTGATATAATGATCACTTGTACACCTTAAAGTGCAATAATTTGTGTGAAAACAAATTGTGATTAAATTTGGAAAATGAAACATAAACCCAAACGCAATAACATCTAGCAAATAACACACAGAGTGTCGTTGTTTTCTCTGTGGTTGGTCCTTAAAGCTACAGAATATTTATATCGCATTACAATTGCAAAATTAAATCCAATTCCATAAACATCTCAGATTCACAAATAAATCCAAACTGAATACATGGCAAATAAAAATTGATCTAGTCAGAAATCTTTCACTTGGCTTATTTGACAACAAGAAATTCAAAGATCCGTCTATCATCCATTCTTACTGTTTATTTTTCAAGCAAATCTATATTGGAATTTGAAAAGTTTAATTTTCCTTAATTGCATTATTACTATTACAGAATATACAAAAACTATGTAAACCAAAGTTCAACTAGCTGCCTAAATGAAAAACAACAACACTGGCTGTTCAGTCAATTGAGTAGTGGTATATATTCATATATTCATTTATTATAACTTTTTGTAACTATGGCCTGGAAAACCCAAGTTACAAAATCGAGTTATCAAGTTTAGTTACGGATAATGATGTCATAATTTCGGTTATTAATTTTTAAATTTTTAATTTGATACACTAAAGCCTGGTTCACATTTAACAAGCAAAAGCAGAAGTAGGCACAGATGCATTACGTAAGTAAAAGCAAGAGCTATGTATGAAGCAAGCAATGAATCAAGAACATCAAAAAGTTTTGATATTGTTCTTCACTTTCTGCTTCGAAATTGGCCTTGTTTCACACTGGCTTCATGGTTTTTCATAACGTGAAAACTTAAAGCAATGTGGCCAGGGCAGTTTTTCATGAAGCAAGAAGAGAATAAACCAAAAATTTCCCAGCACAACAAGAAGCAGAGACAGTGAGAAAACACCCAATTTTATATGATAAAGCAGATAAGTATATACTCTTAAAGGGAAATTAAGCCTTCATGAAAAATTTTTTATATTAGCTGCAGAAAGGTCTCATTAATCCCCTGTGATCAATAAAAATTGTCAAAAACAATAATTATACTCAATTTTTCGTTATTTAATAACTAACAACAGACGCCATTGCTGCTTACAAAAGAGCACTCCGATGGAGATCATGCGAATTTTTGACGTCACAGCGCGATCGATCTTTTTGTAGTGATAGCGTGAACGTGAAGATTTTGTTGTTTTTGTTGATGAAATTTTGTTAATAAAACCTTTATTAAAAAGTATTTGTTTTAGATTTATAGCAGGTATATGTGCGTAAGTGAGTTTTTGAACAAATGTGTATATTTTAGATGTATAAAAAATGAAATCTTCAGTATGACTGTTTTTGTTTTTCTTGGATCGCTAACGATAAACTTATTTTACATTTTGCTATTACTTGATGTTTAAGATTGTTATGTTGGTGAACGATAAATATCTTCGTGTTGTTTTTGTTGTTTTTCTACCGTTTCTCGTATCTTTAGAACATAGGCGTAAAAAACATGTCATCATGTGCTGCCTCCGTCTGATGTTTCTGCAAATGAAATTCGCTCTGTGACGTCATGATATTTATAACGAAAACTGTAATGGCGATTTAACTAAGTTGTTTTTTTAGCAGTTTTTTTCATTTGGAAAAAAGTGTTCCTCTAGGATAAATGAAGTATTTCATGCTCAAAATCAGAAAAGAAATTTTAAGGCTTAATTTCCCTTTAAAACTTATAACGAGTCTACAAGCAGTCTCAGACCTACTGTAATCCGTTTACAAAATGATATTCTTTAAGGGGATGTTTATTGTGACTTTTGCGATTTTTGGGCCAAATTCGCATTAATAAATCCAAGTAAAAACATCAAGGCACGAAAGATTCGCAAAAAATATCAACGCTAAATTTTATTTTTTCTTCCTTTCTTTGTTCAACGTAGAACACCACGGAAAATCAGAACAACAGGTTGAAAATGTTTCAAAGAAGTTACATCAGAGGCAACCAACTTGATAACTCGACAGCGTTCTGAAGCTTACACAGAAAAGATAAGAACAGATAATAGTTCATTGGGAATGAACGGACAGTCAGTAGAAGACTAACTTTTGGCAGGGAAAAACTTGAATCTATATTTATAAAATACATTGCATTGCACTTTGTTCACATTTGCAAAAAAAAATCAATATAATACTTTTTCCTTGAGAAGCTCTTACTCGGAAAAATTAATCCACGCAAAACACTTTCAAACCTTGGCTCGCAAAAATTAATCCATAAAAAACAAAAATCCCCTTGAGGTACTTCTTCATTTATCTATTCCACAATGAAATGATCGAAAAATCCCAGGTTCTTGCATTTTTCAAATGGTAAAAAATACCCATACATAATCAAATAAACAAAATACCAATCCACTTCATTACAAACGATGCATGCATTCAGATTTCTAAGAACTGACTTAGTCATTTCTCTGAAAAAAATAAAATCACCAAACACTCTCTTCTTGACCATCAAGCTTATAGATTCCTAATGATCAATTTAAGCACTGCTTTTTTACTTGTTTTGCTTATAAGCAGTATCATCCATAATTCATCTACCACACGGAATTCATGGCTAATTTCAGTTCAATTATGAGAAAGTCTGTTGCATGTTTGTGAAACTCCACTCTATTTCCAAGACCACTGTCAAGGCTATCTTACTTGTTAACATTGGAATTTTTACCTGAGGAATTTTTGAGATACATGGACAGCTAGCTACTTCCTCTGCTCTGTTCACTTATGATCACCTTTTATAAGTGTGAATATATCATTCGCTTATATATCATTGGTGTTTCTGCCCTAAACATCTTTTCCATATGGCAGAATTTTCCGCTGGGAATGAATTTTTCGCTCGAACTCTTCAGCACGTTGAAAAAATGACCTGTTTCCATCAAATTGGCGCATTTTTACGTAAACAAACGATAAAGATGGCCGCTGTGAATCATAGTCATTTTATAAGGATGAAATTATTGGTTTTAATAATTTTACGTCGACATTTACGAAAAAGAAAGCGCTACAAAAGTAGATTTTGGGTTCGCTCCTTTTTTGCATCACGCCCCACTAAAGGCCTATTCGTTACTCTCGTCAAGGAACTTTATTTATTTGATGGCGAGTATTTTGTTCACAGTTTTCGAATGAATCCCAGTATATTTGAAAGTGTCAAAATGGTGGCTCCTTATATCACGAAACCGTCATCCTTCCATGATCCCAGTAAACACAAGACGTCTTTAAGACGTCTCAAACTGGTACGGACGTCTTTAAGACGACTGAAGACGTCTTTGACAGGTCTTTCAAAAAACGTCTCTTACAAAACGTCTTAAAAACGTCCTGAAGAGGTCTTCTAAAAAACGTTTTTCACAATACAGTATACGGTATTTTCTCGAATGAAGTTAATTGTGAGCATGCGCGCAATTTTCAGCAAAACGTGGTTGAATTCAATTTGGCGGGGAGGGAGACTCAGTTTAGCTGAATTATAACGTTATTCTTTTCTTAAAGTCAGGAAAAATATTCTTTTTAAAGATAAAAATTACACGAAACAATTGAGTATAACCTTTCAATAAATCAAATTTAAGTGGTTCATGTATAATTTTGTTGCAATAACGTCGTTTTTGCAGCGTTGACATTAGTACCAACGTTTCACCGTACTTTTCAGAGGCTTAAGAAATACGGTAATTTTGTCTATTTATTGGTTTTTTGCATCAATAACTAAGATATATTTCGAAAGAACATAGACTTTTGTGTTTGTTTCCGTATCATTTTTTTAATTTTTGATTTCAGGTACGCTTTGAACCTCCTTAAAATATTTCAGTTAGCTCACTGCATAAGCTGATCATGTTTTATACAGATGAAAATAGGCACATCTTTTCACACTTCTATTTTTATTTTCAGTGATTTCTTGCTTATTTTCTTTGCCCAATTGGGTGTACACGAAGATAGTGTTCCTTTAACATGCTGTGAACCTTGCTTTCCCTTCTGGAATGTGCCAAAACAGTCTCTTTAGGTTGTTGATGATGTAGGGCCAGTGTATCGATTCAGAACTGCAAACCGTCTCAGTTTTCACATCGACTTTTCGACTGCTGACACACTACCCAACATTATATAGGGCAGTTTTTCGAAACCACTCCGCCACCTTGTTCACCATAAATGCCTAATCCTACTCGCCAGTTGTTGATGAAGTCTTTCACATGATCTTCAAGCATGTGGAGTTTCGGGGCGATTCTTTCACCTGGCCACGTTCGGCGTACAACGTACTACAGTTGGAGTCAAAAACCATCCTATACAGTGTGTATCAAAATGTCTTATCCACCAACCAAGGCGTATTTTTCATTACATCTCTGATAAAGTATTGCGAATTTTGTATCACAAGAAAGAGCTTTTCATGCCCTATCCAATAATGTAAAATCTTTGCCAAAATATTTGTTCTTCGAAAAGATATTGAAGAAAAACTCAACGATTTGGTTCATTAAATTCTTAGAAGTCAATTATTTTATTTTGAACTTATCCGGTTCTGACAGTTCCATAGGATACGCGGAACTCGACTGTATCTGTAAACCGATTTTACGTTTTTATGTCGTAAGTACGACCATAAGGTCATGGTTTGGTCTTCTTTCCGTCATCTTGCTGACGTCATATTAAATGACTTTAAATGACGTCATTAAAAAGCCATAAAGAAGTCATATGACTTCCTGACCAGATTAAGACGTCGTGGTGACGTCATAGTGACACCATGTGTTTAGTCGGAAGTTTATTCCATGGAATTCCCAAATCAGCTGTCAGAGATACCATTTCTGGTGCTGTAATTTGTACACGACCAATGTTTGCTTTTGACAAAACATGTTCTTGTGTTTTAGTGTCGAAACTTCTTATCAACGATGAAGTTTGTTGTGTTAATGATGCTGAAGAGTTTCCTGCTGTAGCTAAGCTTCAGATGTTCGTTTAACATTAGTTTGGTCTTTAATTTAATTTGGTCTTTTCCTTCAGTAATACATATGCATTTGTACCATAATGAATGTTGGCAATTTTCTGCTACAACTGGCATGGACATTCATCACATATCGGACATATTATGCAAAGTTTCAAATGGGGATTTAAAATTTCAGCAAAGTTGTGTTTTGCGACTCCAAAGTAATTTTTTGGAAGTGTTTCCAGTATTTCTGTTGAATTTTTTCTTGTCCATAATGTGGAGCTGGTTGATGGTCGACCAGTTGATGTTCTTTTGGTTTTTCAAAACTTTTGGTTTCGCAATATCGCTTCACTATGAAGGCACGTATTGTTTTGTTAGCTGTATGCTTGCTCCTGTTTTTGATAAAACACGCAAAACACAAAATTGCATAAAGCCATTCACACACTTTTAAATCTTTTCTTTATTTTATGATGATTTTTAAAACTTGGAGCTATGAGCTAAATAAAAACCAAACGCGTAAGTCGTAAAAGTGTCAAAATATGAATTGTAAACAATTCTATACCTTCTAGCGATTTTCTATGCACGAAGGTAAAATTTGATATCAATATAGAACATTCCCAGCCGACAAAAAGACGTTTTAAAAACGTCTTAAAGACGTCTTGGAAGACGTCTTAAATCCGTCGTAAACCAGTCGGATTTGTCCGTTTAGAAAACGTCCTTTCAAGACGTCTTTAAGACGTCTTCCAAGACGTCTTTAAGACGTTTTTAAAACGCATTTTAGACGTTTAAAACTTCTTTAAGACGTTTAGAAAGCGTCTTTTCAAGACGTCTTTAAGACGTTATAAAAAGACGTTTTCTAAACGGACAAATCCGACTGGTTTAAGACGGATTTAAGACGTCTTTTTCTAACGTTTTAAAGACGTCTTCATTTTATCTGCTAAAAACGTTTGTAAAACCACTTTAAGATGTGTTTTCAGGTGCGTTTCTCCTTGGGTAACAGAGAAGACTCATAATTAGTTTTTCAATGTCTTCATGTTTCAGTAATAATAAATGAATGAATAAAGAAATAAATAAGAAAACTGATGATAAAATCTTCTTATTCAAATATTTACATGTAGTTTATAAATTAATTGGGGAACAAATAGCTCATAACACTGCCAAAGTTTAAAGCATATTAATAATAAAAATATTCCGTAAAACGTGAATATAGTCTTTCAGGTATAAAAACGACACTTGAAAAAAGGTTAGCTAAATCGAAGTAATGTTCAAATTTTAGAAATTGTCATGGGTTGGAACTGTTTCTTGTTTGATTTTACTTCAACTAAAACTCAAAATGACAGAAACTCTTTGAAAACCAAACCAAAAAGACATGCAAATTAAAATGGTGATTTTTCAATTAGCAGGAGCATGAGCTGTTGTCATGTTTTTCTTCAGTGAAACAAGATCAGTTTTAAGTTCATCGCATGATTTTGTGTATTTCCTCCTCCTCAGCTTTTTTGATAGTAATCTAAAATACAAAAACCCTATTTAATGAGAGGTGTTATAACAATCACAAAAATGAAAACATCTAGAGTAAACAGGACACATACCAGTAACTGCTTGATATAATCTTTTCTTCTCACTTTCTTTTGTTATCATGTTAAGATAACAATAAGCCACTTGGGTGGAAAATAATCTAAATAAAGAATGACAAACACTTTTAGCAGAACAGAACAAACAGAATGCAGAAAGTAGAGTATCTTAATCAAAGTGAAATGTCTAAACTTTAAATGTCTAAACTAAACTTTGCATCCATCATAGTAAAACAACCATCATTTAAGAAATTTATCTTTTCGTAAAACTTCAAAGTTCTGAATGGAAAATATATTTCATGCGTTCGAAAATTTGTTCAAGAAATTTTTGCAATGTCATTGTGGATGGTTTCTACTTATTGGTAATGAGTTATTAATCAGAAATGATTACTACAGACAAATTTGTGATAAATTCAGGGGCGGACGCAGGGTACAGCTCATACAGCTCAAGCTGTAGTAAAATTTTGTCAAGAGAATGATTTCTAATGATTTACGGCCGTTTTCCTTTATTCTCTCTTCGTCGATTTGTCACGTCGTCATCATAATATCAGGCGACGCGATGCCGTCACTCAAAAATCTGTCTAATACATTTATTTATGGATGAGCGCATTATTTGTTGGCGCCCCATTTGACTCACAAATTTTAGGTAAGCCATAACTGCAAACCCCACAGCTTGATTGTTCTGCCTTACAGCTCAAAACTCGGCCCCTTTTGATCTATGATGATACGAGTTATAACTAACAGTTTTGAGCTGTATCGATACAGCTCAAAGATACAGCTCAAGTCCCGATTCTACGGTAGTTCGACACCCATAGCCCTAATCGTAGCTTAGCAGTAATTCTTTCGTTCTTCCGTCTGTTTGAACAGTACAGCTCTCGTGCCTAAAGTACGTAGAACGATAATAGGTTTTAGCCCAAAGTGTAAGCCTTTAGGTCTTTCGGTCGTCGGTAGAGTGGTCAAATACAGCTCAAATACAGCTCAAAGCTATGGAAGCCGATTGTCACATATTTTTGATATACTAAGAATATCAAATGATATACTTGGTATATCACTTGATATACTGAGTATATCACTTACTTTGCACCTTTTGATATACCAAGTATATCATTTGATATTATACCATACACGTGCGTGGAACCTCTTTCTTGATTTTTACCACGTCAGAGAATCATTGTTCTCCAAGACGTTTTTATTTCTCCAAACGAGAAGGGACTTTAGAGCTGAGAAATACCTCGCAGAAGATGAAAGAAAACATCGTGATGGATGCAAAGTAAGTTTTTGTTTTCCCCTTTTATTAAAACTTTGTATTTTATACAGATCTTCAGTTTTGTTTGTTTTGTTTTAATTATTAATTTGTTTAATTTAAAATGCAGAACAAATAAACAAAGATGAATGTGAGTTTAGATTCAATATAATTTGTTCACACAATATCTCTACTATAGATACATTTGTAAATTTGTGGAAAAAGAACATAATTTCATGATTTTTTATTATCTTTTGCCTTGCTAAACTCTGAACTTTATAGAATTTTACTCCGAGTTATTGATGTTGTCTTGATTACTTTAAAAACTTGTTATGTATTTTAAACATGGTACACTGGTCGTGATAAAAAAAATTACAGAGTTTGCTACTTACATTACGTTAACTTTGATTTTTAAAAATTATTACATTTATCTTGAGATATTTTGGTGTGATGACTGTTTGTATAGCTAATGTTTTGCTAGCTTTATTTGGAAATAATTCGTCAGTGAGTTTGTTAGGAGGTCTTACATCATCAATACTTCACAGCTCAACTTTGCATTTTACAGTGATCACCCTCTCTGTTGTTAAAAGCATTTGTTAAAGATCAAGGATAAATATTTAAAGGAAACATTTCCTTTGCATTTCTGTGTATCCTCTGATGTTTCAGATGTAACTGATAGGTTTATTTTAGTTAATGTGGAAGCAAATTGAAATTGTAAGGAAAACAATTTTGTGTTATATATTTTTTATGTTTGTTGGGACTTTCATCAATCATTAGTCTCCCTATCCATTCACAATATTCATCATTTAAATCAGTGCAAAATTAAATCAATGCTTGATCAGTTAATGTAGCTTTGTAACCTGAAGGAGTTACCCTCCAATCTCACAATCCATGTTTTGTTTTAAGGAGACCTCTAGCATTTTCTTCATACTCGCTATGTTCCATTGGTTCTTAGTTTTCTTTGTAAAAGTCTGCTTCTTTATATAGAAATCCAGTGTTTTTCCTAAAACATATGGACGGTCATTTCTGTTGAAGAGGCTAGATGCTTATTCTTTGTCGTGTTATTCTCCAAGTACAGATAGTGCTTATATTCTGTTTTTATAGCTTACAGGTTAAAAAATATTCAGATTGAAATCTTACTTATACAGCTCAATAATTGCTTGTGTTTACAATAAAAAGACATAAAACAGTTAAGATAAAAAGAAATGGAAATTGGCAACACCCAGAAGACCAAGTGATAAGAAAAAAGAGAAACTGCATAAATGTTATAAACTGCTTGTATTGTGTGCTTTTTGGTAGGAAAGTTAATAAGTTTTGATAAACGTCATGAGAAATATACACTGAACATGTCGCATGGCTTCAGCTGTCCTGTTTATAGTCATCTCCATTATAGCTTGAAATAGGAAGTATTTTGTTGTGTTTACAGTTTTGCTTTAGTATGTATGGACTGTATAATGTACAGCAATAGATGGAAATACTTCTGATTGCTAGTTTGAATATTGACTAGACTTTGTCATATGATTTTGTGTTATATCCAAAAATGATATGATTGATTTGCATTTACTTGCATTTGCATTTCTCCTTTTGGGATCCAAAATCCAATATCTTACCTTCACATGGTGTACCCTGTTAATTTAACCATGGAATTTAAGTAAGATTTCATGATCTGTATTTTATTTAGAGATTGAAAAATCAGTTAATTGAATGGTTAATGGTTACTATATATCATACTAGTTTACTATAATGTAACATATCTTAATTTTGAATTGTTCATTGTCTGTCTTTTTAGAAACATTAACAGTATCAGCACCTGCTGCAGCAACAAACAGCAAATTAATTTAATGAAGTATGGAACTGGAACTTTCTTGAAAGTGAGCATGCTAGGAGACTTTTCGTACAACAGAAGGAACATGTTTTATTGGATATATAATACTAGTTTTATGACTTTGTACATAAAAGACGTTGACATTTTATATTATGTTGTATTTACTTTTGTTGTGCTAATATCGAATAAAGTTTTAAATTTTGGCTTCTATCCTTATGGCTCTGTGGTTGCAATGCTTAGTAAAAGGTAATTTTGGTGTCTGGGGTGTTCACCGTGACTAACTGCGACAGAACTCGTCTGTTAAAATGATCGCACATTTTCGGACGGCATTTTTCCGGAAATCGGGTTGTCCCGAATAAAAATCGGGAATCGGAATACTTATTGGAATCCGAAAAGTTGAGCTGTACCTACAAAATATTTCTGCGTCCGCCCCTGAAATTACTGTTACTAAAAATTATAACTTATGATTTTCCCCTTCAAAAAGGATTCCATAATTTCATGGTACTACATTATACTGCTAGGATCAATTTTAATCATATGAGTATTCTGAAGTAACTACAAGCAAAAACATCACAGTAATCATCTATCAGCCATCCACAAATCACTTCATCACTTCTACTACTACATTAAACCAACGACAAAGCAAATTGAAACAGAAAAAATATCTCACGGAATGAAACAGGAAAGTCAGTAAGTTGCTAATATAAAGTTAAACAACAAAACTCAAAACTTGAAACATGTCCGAGATCTTTATAAATAAAGCATAAATCTTCCACTACTGACTACTCACGTCCTCAAACTAACATAAACATTGACTTAATCTCAAGTAACAAAATCATATAGATTTATATATTTATAAAATTATATTTAAAAAGTAAAAAACACTTACCGATTTATCAACGAAGTCTTGGTTTATGCAATGAGAAATCACAACTTCCAGAAATATTTTGTAAAATCGACGAACGGGAGATCCGATAATATTAGAAAATGTTTCAAAGCTTTTTACCAATGAAATGTAAAATTTTTTGCTACTTAAAAGAAAGATATAATAGTTGTTTTTGTAAAATTAAAAAAAACTGACAAGTTTGAAACTTTTATATCAATATTTACGAATACACTATTAATATTTACCCCCGTCATTTCTTCCCGCCACGCGCGAAATCGAAATTCAAGGACGTCTTAAATACGCATTAAAAACGTCTTTCCAAGTCCTCGTTTAAAACATGAATTCGACAGCATTGCTAAAACGATAATAAGACGTCTTCAAAACGTCTTATTCTAAGACGTCTTCTGAAGACGCATTATGGGCGTTTTAAATGCGCATTATCAAAATACGTCTTATGAAGACCTGATTAAGACGAATTAAAGACGTCTTCAAAACGTCTTGTGCCGGCTGGGTTGTTTTTCACCAATCCAGAACATCATGATTTACAACCATGAGATTCATTTCTTCAATCGCGTATATGTGTTTTTACTTGTTTTCCCTAGAAGAAAAGTAATGATGTAGGAACCCTATTCATATTATAAGAAAAACAAAAAAGTTCAAGTGTGTACTTACCGTAAAAACATTAATAAATTTTCGTGCATTATTTTCGTTAATAACTTTGTTGTCTTGAAATGTATGTATCTTGCTTGCTTTTCAAGGAAGTCTTTATTAGCTAACAAATTCAGATCTCACGAACCAATAAAGACGAAACGATAAAAATAGAAGCATTGCAATGGTTTCTCCTTATACTGATGGTAGAAAAATATCAACCGTCGTCTGACACACTTTTCTCAATAAGTGCCGCAGAAACGACCCGAAATTTTAGAGATTGAAAGAGTGAAAAAAGCAGATGCACACTCGCAATTAGTATATAGACTAGCAACACGCGTAAAAGTGTCTTACGACTTTATTTTGGAAAAGAATTTGGGGAAATCCCGTGTCAAAAAACGTGACAAAAAAATCAAATCACGAAATAGCGACTGGAAAGTGTACCCATGTTGTAGAGCCGCAATACCAAATAAAATTTAAGCCCAAATGTTGCCTCACCCCATCACCCGTATCGCGGACTCCAAGAAACGTTAGTTATCCCTATTGGTTCTCGAGATATTTGCCCAAAATCGTTGGTTTCGATTGGGGATGCAATGCTATGATTCCCCGTGATAGATTAAAAAACTGACGTCACGGCACGTGCTACTATATAACAATCGTAAAAAACGCATGGCCTAACGAAAAATATGGCTACGATTAAGAAGATTTTGACCACAAAATTCAACAAAATTTATCGCTCTCCAAAATAAAAGTGTGACACACACTCGCTATTATACATAAGACTAGCTACTGGCGTAAAAGTTTTTTACTTTGTCCATGTTGTAGAGTGTTGAATATAAAGGGGGCGCAAACCGGCCAACATTTTAACCAACATCGACTGACCAACATGTTGGCCAACAATGTTGGCTGGTTAGTGTTAGGCGCCAACATGCCCAAGAAGAAAAGAAATCTCAAAAAATGTTGGCCAACATTTAATAAATATTTAATAAATGTTGGCCAACATTTCCGCCAAACTTTGCACGTTGGTAGCATGTTTGTCGGTTTGCGCTGGGTAACCAACATGTTGGCCAACATTTCAACCAACATTTTAGCTTTTGAATGTTTTAATTCGAATTTTTCAAAATTCGAACTCCAAATCGAATGTTCTTAATTGATTCGAATATTTATATATATTTTACATTTGGCGGGCATGTCCTTATAGCACTCTATTCATTTCAAAATGGCTGACAACAAGAAAGTGAGTAGTACCAAAAAGTCTGCTGCAGCAGCTGCAAACAAAAAACGCACTTGGAATGATGATGAAGTCGAAACACTTATAGACATGTATGGGGCAAGATCATGCCTTTGGGACGTGGCTGATTCCACATATTCCAAGAAAGACGTAAAAGAACAAGCGTTAGCTGAGATAAAAGAAGAGATGGGAATTGAAATACCCTTCATAAAATCCAAGTGGAATTCCTTACGTGTACAACACGGGAGAAAGCTTACCAAGGAATCCAAGACCAAAAGTGGACAAGATACCGACGAGCTCTACGAGAGCTCGTGAATTTTCATGGATAAAATGCGATTTATTGAACACGTAAAGAAAACAGCGAAAAGCACGTCAACTATAAGGATTGCAAGCGCCTTTGAAACAATCGAAGACGGGGAGGATGAAAGTGAAAAAGAGGAGGACACTCCTGTAAAACAATCAGCCAAAGAGGCTCCAGTAAACAACAACAAACGTAAACGTACCCCTAATTCAGCTGAACAAAAACAAAAGCTGACTTCAAAATGTATTGATGTATTGGATCGTCCGAGGAACCCTACAAAAGAAAAAGAGCCTGAAGAACCATTCGCTTTATATGTTTCTGATCAGCTAAAAACATTAGATAAACACCGCAGGTTGCTTGCAGAAAAACGAATCAATGACATATTATTTGAGATGCGCTTTGAGGAGACCAACCTACACATTTCAATCCTGGCGTTCAAAATCAAAGATTTGCTGCTCCACCTATGCAAGGACCTTATACTGCTATGTTAAATAATGATCTTTGATTATTGGTTAAGCTGTTTTATTTAATAAACATAGTACTGTTAAAATGCAATAAATCCGCCTTGCTTTTCTTGTTTAGTTTTTGTCTATGCCTTTTCCCACTGCCAATCGACACTTCCTTCATTCATAAAATATTCAGTAAATGTTTCTCGAATTACTTTAACTGTGGTAGGAGCCTTTCTTCCAACTTGAGGCATAACAGATGAAGAGAAAACGCCAAGAGAGTTCTCGATATTTTCCGACCTCCAGCTCCCTCGCACAATTTCGCCTGTAGAAGTAACGGAATCGACAAATCCAGGGGGAGTATATTCATTTCTGCTTTTCGACTTGCAAAGAAAATTGTGCAGAACCAAAGCACATGCTGTGATGGTACGAGCTTTTGCCTGCGATAAGCGTAATGGTTGTAAAAAGATTCTCCATTTATTTGCCAGTATTCCAAATAGATTCTCGAAAATTCTTTGTGCTCGGCTATGCCGGTAGTTATAGATTCGCTTTTCAGGGGTTAAATTTGCTTGAGGATAGGGCTTCATCATGTACGACTTTAAGGCGAATGCGTCATCCCCAACAAAAACATGCGGGATATTGGTATATCCATGAGGTAAAGGAGTAGGGTCTGGGATGTTCATACTATTTTCCTCGATTTTTCTGCGCAAATCTGAGTTATTTCAAAGTACAGAATCATTCATTCGTCCATTACTACCTATATCCGCATAAATACACTCATAATCAGGACCAGCTATAGCCAATAAGATTATTGAAAAACTTTTCTTGTAGTTGAAATATTCAGAACCAGTGTCAGGCGGAGGTCTTACTAGGATATACTTTCCATCAAAAGCGCCTATGCAATTGGGAAAGTTCCACCTTGATGCAAACTTCTCAGATATCTTGTTCCAATCATCTGCACTTGAAGGTATCTTGATATACTCTTTTCCAATGTACTCTGTGATCGCTTTAGTAACCTCATCAACAATATAAGATAATGTTCATTCAGATACTCTGAATTGGAAACTTAAACCGAATGGTGAGCACTAATCTTTGAGCCGCTGAGATTGCTTGATGAGCTCCCATTACCCCTGATTCTTTTGGTATTATTCGATGAAAGCAAGAATCTCTTTAAATGATTCTTAGGTCATTCTCATCATTTCCCTGTAACTTCTTGTGTCTTCAGCCAGTAATTCCTGTACTAAATTTGTATACAGCCCTTCGCTGTTTCTTCTTCGAACCCATTTTCTTGTAGGACCACGTCTTTTTTTGTTGTCGTCATCAAGCAAGAGGACGAGTGCCAAACAAACAGCAGCTTCAGACATCCTTCTTCATTGGAAGTCAAAAACAAATGAATGAACATTTGGTAATGTTGGCTACTTGTTTTTTAAAAAAATATACGCAAACCGTACCAACATGTTGGCCAACATGTTGCCCGGTTTGCGCCCCACTTAAGTGGTAAAACTTTTTAACAGTTTTAGTCAATATGAGTTGAACCGAGAGAAAGGATTAGTCAATTAAATTTCCCCTGGAGACATAAAAGAATCAAACATCAAAATAATAATAAAGATTGGAACATCGAAATTCCCGATATTCCCTCTTTTTGACCAAAACCATCTTTTTATACCCAGACGATGAAATGAAGAACACATGCAAAACTATTTACCAAGATACACAAAAGCCAGTAATTATAATTTGCATTAATAGGTATGCACATAATATCACATGTAAAAAAGATTTTACAGATTTAATCAATACAGCAACTGAACCGAATAAAATCATTCTAAAATAATTTTTTTCCGTAAGAGACATGAAGCAACCAAAGCATCGAACTCATAAAGAAATTGAATCATGGAAACACTTACATAATGAACTTAGCATTGACCAAAAACCATATTTCCAAAAGTGACTTTTACGCAAAACAAATCATAATAAAACTGATACAAAACTATAAACGGAAGTCCCACTCTCATAATGTCCCACTATCATAATGTCCCACTATCATAATGTGTATAAATGCATATCTGTGTATGGCATCACTGGAGCAGAACCGAATAAAGGTTTTGTAAAATTACTGGAGACATGAAACACAAACAAATACCGCAACACTTAAACTGCCCCAAGTGCCAAAATCATGTTTTTACATGCAGAATATTTAACATATAAACAAATGGCAATAATAAGCCTAAAACAAAGCAATACATAACATAACATAACTATATATGCAGCCACACAAAACATTGAATAACATTGCGAAATGTGAATAGACATTTCCCGAGTTTATTTTTTATCAAGCTCCGCGTCGTTTTCGCAATGGTTAATATGGTAACGAAATGTCACGGGACTCATTTCAGTAATGTGCAATAAGTGTAATAATTGTGATAGTGTTAATAATTGAGCACAAGAGATTCGGTTGTCATAGTAACGCAATTGAAAACGAGGCGGAGTGTGATAAAAAATAAACTCGGGAAAGGTCTATTGAAAACAAATCGATACCTTCCAAATGTGTTTGCTTTGTGCCAAAGTTACATTGGACAGAAGTTATGAAATCGATAATCTGTTCTTGACCAACCATTAACATCATGATTTCAAACCATGAGTTTCATTTCTTTATTTTTATATTATGATTATAAAAGAAAAAAGAAAAAAGATTTCAAATGTATAATGATTTAAAAAACCTAATCAGACAATGATATCAAAAGAAAAACAAAAAAATACAATAAAAATACAACCGTGACAAACCTATTCTTAGTAGGAACATTCAATCTATGCCGCTTGAATTATTTTGAAGAAATTTTGATTATTTTTTTGATCTGTTCTCTTTGTAATTATTTATTTTGACACCTTAGTTTACGTCTCTTGACAATATTTTTCTATAAATTATACATTGTAACAAAAAAAATTTTAATACGTGATCATGGAGGAAGCACCTCCGAAAGCTTGTAGTAAATGTGATTTATAAATAAAATGAATATTACAAAAAAATACAAACTAAAAGAAACATTGAGAACATACCGTATTTCCTCTAATAAACGCCGCCCTCTGATAAACGCCGCCGCGGTTTTTTTTTCCGTAAACGGTGACTCCGAACATAAACCGTGGCTCCAAACATAATGGGTGGCTCCCTAAGTTATCGGTGGCTCCTGACATTATCGGTGGCTCCTAACATCAGTGACTAATGTTCTCTAAGCGGTGGCTTCAACCCTAACGGTGACTCCTCACACGAATGGTGGCTCCGAACTTTTCGGTTAGCGGCTTTTTTCGTGACTTCTTCATTGTTTGATGGTTTAACAGAAGAGCTGGACAATCAATACAAAAACAAACTGCTTACTGCTGCAAGTGGTTCTTTTGACAGCTACAGTAGCAGAAGATTTCAAAAACAAAGGGGATCGGTTTTGTAAAGCCAATAGCGCTGGAAATAAATGAAATGGCAAGGAATGTGGTACCTCAAGGTGGAAATATTTTTATTGTCCCAAGTGCATCGGGAAGTACTCGATATATTGTTGATATGAACATCGGTAGTTGTGAATGCGAGGTGGGGAAAAATGGAGCTCCTTGCAAGCACCAGTTTGTTCTTTGGTCAAACCAAATCGCAGACAGTTCAAATTTTATGCCAACATTCAGCACAGATCAAAGAAAGTATTTAGCAGAAATTGCCCTTGGTGAAAGTTTGCCAATTGAATTTTATACTGGCCTTCATGATTTCAACAACCGTATAAAAAACGATGTGGATTTTAGTGCAGATATTGAATTGGTTAGAACAAGCGATGAAGTGTTGGAGAACAACGAAGATATTTCGCTGATATGCGAGAAAGGTGAAAGTTCAAAGTTAGAGGCTTTAGATGCTTTATCAAAATCATTTGAAATAATTCATTCAAAAGTTGAAGTTGGAGATACTTCTCTATTTACCGGCATCAAAAAATTTCACAAAAGACTAAAGAAAATGAACGCAAATCTGCTCGCAACACACTTGCATATATTTGGTGTGTAACAATTCCAACATAAAAAAATTACAACATCCTCTAGTTCGTTGAAAAGAAGATCACAAAAATTCAAAATTAGTGTACAACTCGAAGCAGTAAAACGATGCAAAATTAAAAATGGAAGTAAAAGGGCGTTAGCCAAAGGAAGTTGTTCAAGTGTGTTACCCTCGAAGGCACCCACTAGTAAAAGAAAACATGAATTTTCTTTAAATGTTCATAATAACGAAGCCGTAGCAAAGAAAGCTGGAAGAGCCATGTTTTCTAAAACTAAAGCAACAATAACAAAAGAACCACTCAATCGAGATACATTAAAATTAAAGAAAGACTGCATTTAGTTTAGCTGATTAGCTGTTTAGTTTATTCTACCGCTCACAAAGCCACGAATAAAACGTCAACCGAAAAAGTTCGGAGCCACCGTTTGTGTGAGGAGTCACCGTTAGGGTTGGAGCCACCGCTTAGAGAACATTAATCACTGATGTCAGGAGCCACCGATAATGTCAGGAGCCACCGATAACTTAGGGAGCCACCCATTATGTTTGGAGCCACGGTTTATGTTCGGAGTCACCGTTTACGGAAAAAAAAACCGCAACGCCGCCCTCTATTAAACGCCGCACTTATAGCCAAATGTTTGTCGTAAACGCCGCCCTCTAATAAACGCCTCCCTCTATTAAACGCCGCATCTTGGAAAGCGGTGTTTATTAGAAAACAGGTTAAACAAGAATTATAAAAAAGCTTTCATCTCATACAAGAGAACGGCAACAGTGATATTGCTCTTCTTTGACATTTTCGTGAACATATCTTTTGTGTAAAACATTATCACACAATTTTTTGTAACCTTTTTAAGGATAAGGAAACATTATTATTTAAGATTGCTTCTGTCCAATTTTTCATTTTGTAATAAACGCCGCCCTCTAAAGAACGCCTCCCTCTATTAAACGCCGCGTCCAAAACCTTGAATTTGTAATAAACGCCGCGGCGTTTATTAGAGGAAATACGGTATTTACATTAAAAGTAATAATTATAAACACAAACGTAATGACAATTTGTATAGCTAAAGATTTGTTAACAAATGAAAACATTCAAGAAGCATAAAAAAAACCTAATCATACTATGACGATATCGAAAGAAAAGCAAAACAAACTAGAAAAAACCTTGAGAACGCATTAACCTAAAAATAACAAGATGCCCTTACAGGCATAAGGATTTCTGCAAAATTAGCTGTATTATGAAAAAAGAAAGACTATGACGTATGAGGTTGAATCATTTTCACAATTATATTAAATTTCTTGTGAATCTTCCTAACAGAATTACTAAATCACAAACACAAAAAGTAAATCATAGATTTTGATCATGCAAAATACATCCATACATAACAAAAATCTGTGCTTTAGTTTGATTAACAATATATCATTGCCATATTGTTACTTTACAAACATGCAGTACCTGAACGAAAATTCATTAAAAGATTATAAAATTTTATACAGAAACCTAAAAAAGTTAAATTTTTAATTACGCATAGACCCCAGAGCATTATGAAAGTATAACTGACACAATACGAAATGTACGTAACTGCATATAAACTTAATGAACAAAATAACATTAAATTAAATACATCCTTTCAGATATCATCACAGTGATTACGTAAGTCTTTCAATATATGCGGTCAATCTTCTTAATTACGAAAAGACTTCCCAAACACAAAAAGTAAACAAAGATTTGGATTATGAAAAAATATGACCCAAACTTACCAAAATTAGCAAACATAATTGAAAGCAGAAATTTGTGTTAAAAAAAGATGTCCGCCATTTATTAAAATTTACTGACAGTAAAGATAAATTTCAGTTTGCTATCATAACTAGGAAGTCCCCATTCCTAATTCAAGACATTGGTAATACAGCCAAGAACTACACAAGTAGATAAGCTAAAAAAGCAGCTAGAGAAACATCAAACATAAAATAATGCACAGGCAGGGTAGACTAGACATTCTTGCTGAGCTGAAGAGGAAACTGGTCTTAGCTGTACGTATCCAGAGCTTAAAAAACATTACAGCCCACACATGAAACAAACAGTCTTTTGTATTTAGAAAGGCTTATAAGAATCCCAAACATTTTCCAAGAAACGAAAGCATTCCTTTTTCACACACTGTTTTTACAAATCAATGTAAACTTGTTTTTAGAAAACTTGTTTTTAGAAAAGAATGAACACAGTAGAATCATTGTAAGATAAATTATAAATTTTCTACCCTTTACTTTCGGTTTTGGAAGTGTACATCTTCTTTTGAATATATTCCACATTGATCAATAAACTTTTGGAAATCTAAAGGCTGAAATACACGATCATTTTAAAATGATAAATGACAAATGATAATTTTTTTAATCCTTTAAAAAATGATTAGAACATCTGTTTACACGATCATTTATGATTACAACATTTTTTATGGTAAGAGTACTTTTTAGTCATGGAGTCCGGCGGCAGCAAACGTAGTTGTTGCTGTTATGTCCAAATGACGAAAGAGGAAAAACGAAAGGCAGAAAAGAAGACATTGGGTTTCACCTTGGCTTCAAAAACGAAACTTCTTAGGAATTTATAACACGCTTGTGAGGGAATTTCAAGGAGAAGATCATTATGAATATTCAAATTTGTTAAGAATTTCGCAGGAAAATTTTGAAGAAATATGAAGTTTAACATATAAGTCCATCTATCGAGAAACATTGCACAGTAATGCGTTATACTCTTTCCTCTTTGGTCCTTATGTTTGTAATTTGTGGACGAAACATTCCACAAAAACTCCTCTTCCTGCCACAAATTAATAAATTTGTCAGTTGATGCTAACTTAACCAACGACATGTTTATTATGCAAACTATCACTTTGTTTCTCTACTTCATAAGCTGCAAAAACTCATCGCGTGACTATACTAAAGTGAGTAAAACAATAGAACTGACGTATTTCAATAGAGAAATTCCATCATTTTTTAAATGAAAACTCAAACATGTTTGAGTTATCATTTTTAAATGACGGTTGAAAATGACGGGTACTTTTCGTCATTTTTTCAGCGTTTACACGATCAGTTTTAAATGATCATTTAAAAAATGTCATTTTAAAATGATCGTGTATTTTAGCCTTAAGTGGGTTTCTTCGGTACCGCTGATAGTATACCATTATGTGAACAGCGTGCAAATGTAAAGTCGAAAAATACCCGGATGATCACATGGCATGGCAAAAATCGAGCCAATAAGTTCAGTTAATTAGCAGCCTTTAGCATGAGTGACCAATGAAATTCGAGAAACAAATATGCGCCGGTTTGGACAGTAAGATGAAAAAAAAAAAAAATCAGAAAAACACGGACGATCGTAAAGTATTTCTTGCTTACGCAGAAATCCAATAATGAAAAACACAATCGTAATGACAGAACATTGCAAAACTCCTCTGGGTAATTCACAACAGTTATTACGGTAGCAGCGATAGCGAATATCGTATTAAAACACCCTTGGACTACTCCTACTACTCCTACTACTACTCCTCCGGCCGAAATGGCAATTAGTCTGCGATTTAGAGTCTGCGAGTCCCCGTTAAAAACTCAATATACATTCTAATGAACGAACGCAGCCTTTTGAATTTTCGAAGGTTTTAAATCACATACATTTAAAATACGTTTTCTTTGATATTTTATCACTTAATTGATGAAGGAATGGATATTAATCAAATAGGTCTACATAAAACTGGGATTTTTTAGTTACTTATGGTACTGAATCAATGAACTTTGGCACTTGAAAATAGATATGTTTTTCGTGTCAGTAAAGCACAGATCAGACTTTACTTTCTACGTTTGTTAGCTATCTGTTCTGTCTTTGAACATCAAAGTTTTCAAAAATCGAGTTAAAAAAAGGCAGTTATCTGTTTGAATTCATTTTCGGTTTCAAAAAATTATAATTCAAAACATTAATTTTTTTTTTCGAAGAAACGCGTTTTTTTCTACATAAGCTCTTATAAAAAAAGCGTACGTTATAAACAGCTCATGCATGTATAATTTTTTTGTCTTCTAATAAATTAAATTGCTGGTGTGTTACGATTAGACCCTATTTACACGAGTTAGTAATTTTAAACATTATATTATCGTTTATGCCTGTTTTCCGCCAGTAAGATATCTCAAGAAATAACGTTTACAGAACGTTTAAGAACTTTAAGTAAAATTTCAAATTTAAAAGTATTCTTGTGGCAAGTACTTTTGCTGCTATTGTTTTGCGCCATCTGGCTCTTGTTCTTTATTTATCCAGCATACTAACTGTGTTTTAACTAAATAGATCTATAATATTTTAACTTTGGTTTAACTTCAAACAAAGAGAATATACCTTTCATACCAATTCACATCATCATGTTAGTAAACAACAACATCTTCTGCAGCCATTTTCAAACCATTATAAATTCTTTACTTTCTATATTTCAAAATAATAATACTTTGTTTACCTTCCAGCACACTTTCCTACTGTAAACATATACTTAAAATACTTTCTTCTGCTATTTGTTTTCCACTGAAATTACGCTACCATTTTTATAAACTGAAAGACATAAAACTGCTTTTATGCTTATATGCAAAAACTTTCTGTATTTTCCAGTAGATTTTGTACTGTAAACGCTGTTAATACCTCTGCAAACTTTCTTTACTTTCCAGCAAGTTTCTACTGTACATCCATCCATATTTTCTACTGCAAACATGTACATACTAAATATACTTTCATTCTGCCATGTTGCAATGTTTTAAATTTATTTACATAAATTAGACTTCTTCATTTGCTAGAACTGTTTTAATGTTGAATGTAATGTAAATCTTTTGTTAATAATAAGCCTTTTATGCATTTTAAGTAACGTAAATAAACTCACCAAACTTTGCATTACCATGAATAATCATCGTGAATAATAATTTAGCAACGGATTCTGTTGCTATCAACTTTTGATTTTCGGCAACTAATCAAAATGGTGAAAAAAGAATTTCTTGCGCTCTGATTGGTTTAAAAAACGTCAGTTAAATTAAACATCGCACTTAGATTACGTAACATTAAAAAAACGCTCTCGCAATTACGTGGTTTTACGACGAAAAGGGAACAAATAAGAAGGTTTTGACCGTTAAAAAAAAACTAAATCCATTACTCTCTAAAATAAAAGTGGTATGCACAATGCGATGTAGTATAATAAGACTAGTAACCCGGGTAAACATTTTTACCGAGTTTAGCTTCGAAAAGGATGTGTCCAAATCCTGCGTTCCCTCGTGACGAAAATTGTAACTACGGAATTGCAAACGGAAAGCCATATACTAGCAATCCGGGTAAAAATTTTTCACCAGCTTTAATCAATGCGAACTGAATCACAGAATAGCTTAATGGAACAAATTTACCCTGGAAAGAACGAAACATCAAAGTAATTAATAAATTAAAACATTGAAATACTTAACATTTGCCCCAATTTTTTACTCTGGAGACATGAAACTCAATTCAAACATCGAAATGATAAAGAATCTGAATCATCAAAATGCCTAAAAATGCCCTGATATTGACTGAAATCATGTTGTTTACATGCAGAAGATTTAACACAGGCATAAATAGCAATTATAACACAGAATGTATATTTAGACGCAGTAGAGAAGTAACTTTAGCGTAAAATAAATGGCAATATATAACATAGAACAGACATACGAAACCAAAACTTGAATAAGATTAAAAAATGTTAATTGAAAACAAATTGATACCTTCCAACAGTTTCTTTTGTGCCAAAGTTACATGGGACTGCAATCACTAATGAATTTTTGAAATGATTTATAGTATGTTCTTCCCAAAACCATAAACAACACGAATAAATCCATGAGTTTCATTTCTTTAATGGTTTATATGATTTTTTGGTCAGCGCCGCAAGGTAGCTGATCTTTCATTTCCCCGTGTCTGTCAGTCCGTCAGTGTGTGTGTAAGATCGCAGTTCTTCATGCCCCAGTTATACGCCCGTTGTTGCTAACTTTAAATTTTTCAGTTCAAAATCAGAAAGTTTTAAGCACGATGTTGATTTTTGGAAAATATATCACTTATGTGTGAGGAAGTAAATATATTACAATACAAAAAGAGTTCCCTTCATTTGAATGAATGAATAAATTATTCGTTTTAATGCAGCATCTCCCCACCCTTTATTTTGATGAGGTGCATTCTGGGAGCGAAACGCTGCTAAAACTTATCAACAAGAATCAAGAAGACATTAACTATCGAATTAGCTTTTACATGCGATAATATAACAACTGTATAAACTTATATTGAAGTGTATTGAATCAAGACATTAACAACCATGTATCCTAATTGGATGAGATAAAAATTATGGAAAAAAAGTCAGGCAAGTTGCGTATTCATCTAATGCCACTCAAGTTATGTTTTCTTTTTCGCCTCCAAAACATTATATATTTAAAGATAAGATGTTAGCTTGCATACCTTGAGGGAAGACTAGGTGATTCTTACTGAATTATTCTATTTCATAGTGTTCTTAGCCATTTTAAGGTCATTTGGTATATATATATATACTAGCCGCCAAGGCGGCGTCGCTCGCCGTCCATGTCCACCTGCTCTGTATCACTGTATCAATAAACGTCAAATTTCCTTATAAACGGCTCGTACAACTTGTGCTCAACCAGAAGCAGATTCGAAGTCACAACCTCTGGTAAAACCAATCTTTTATCAGTGTAACAATACACTCAAAACGTAGAGAGAGAAAACTTCAACTTTTTATTAGCTTTTGTTTTAAAAATGTTAGGCGCTCTAACATGGGTGCTATCAAACAGGGGAAAAATGGTTTCTCTTCTTAAAAAGTTCACACGGGAGGAGAGAAAAAAGGCACGTGCTAAATGAATAAATAGAATAAAAAAACGTTCGATCAGAAACAATTAAAAGAAGATATTAAATTATTAAAAGAAAAGCAAAAAAAAAGCACATTATGATTTTTTACCTATCGGTTTTTAAACATTTTTAAACATTTTGATTGCTCAAAAAAAAGTTCACCCGTCTCAGACAGTCAGGCAAGAGTTAGTTGCAAACCGCACATGCTGCCACGTTCTGCCACTGCTGCTTTTTGTCCAAAATGTTTAATCAGTTAGTTTCTTTGTATTTAGTTGATGTACTGTTTTCAAAGCCAAGTCAACGTGGAATATAAAACTAACAATAATGATAAAAACAAAACGTTATTCCTATTAGTTCATCAGCCACCTTCAAAAAGTCACGTTCGATTGGGGTTGCAATGTATTTGCTTCGAACTCACGTCGCACACAAAAAAAAAGAAATAATTTCGCTCACAACTCAATCTACCATTTTGCGTGACTTACAAACAAACAAACGCACAAACAAACAAACAAACAGACGGAGAATCGGCTATTAATATATAGATATATAACTTTTTGTTAATTTAAAATTTCAAGCTACAAACAAAATTGAAGTGTTTAACATATAGGTATACATACAGTATACATACAGTTTAGTAATTATTTTTACAAACAATACAGCCTCTTTTTTTAAAACAGGTTTCGCCATTTCTGTTGTCATCATTAGTAATAAAATTGAATTTCAAGTGAATCGTAAGTATATATATAAACAAGACGTTAATTTAGTAATAGCCTTAATTTCATTTTGAGGTTATATACTAGAAATTAAACATAAAAACACAAACAAAAACAATTATACAATATACTACGTTATTCGTACTTATTAATGCTGGATAATTTCTTGCAGAACTATTAATTACAGGATATTTTCGCAATTCTGCCATGAAATCGCAAAACTTTGCCCCGCTAATAAGCTTTTTCTCATCGTTAAAGCAATTGTTTTCCAAATTATACACATAAAGGGGAAGTGGATTGTACTGCAGACCACAGAATGATGAAATGTATGGAAATAATGGACCCCGAAACAAGAAGACAATATTTTACTTTCCAATCTATCTGTATTACATCATTAGTATCACTATAAATTCAGAACTTTTTTCTTTCTTGTACAGGTAGAAATTGAGAAAGATCCTTCAGATTATATATATAGATAGGAATAGTTTTAATATTCTAGATAATGAAAATGATGATGAGCAAAGGATAAAAATAATCACTTTTTTAAATTTGTCTTTGAGTCGCACAAGTTTCTTCCGCAAATTCTGAGATTTTTGTCAAATTTGCAAGAATTAAACCTGCAAATCAAGATTTTTTTGAGGTTCAATTCACAAAAATTTGTTCCGTAATTAATTCTCCTGTAAACAATTTATGCGTGTAAAGGTAGCATATTTTATATACTTGCCTATTTAAATCAGGATTAATCTAACCTTATATACAAACCTTCATTTAATTTTAGTTGCCATATTGTTCCATTGAAGGAGTGTTCACCAACAAAATCTATCCCTTGAGACAAATTCCTTTTCCGTCTGGGAGTGTCTCTTAGCAAGACAGGTTGCTTTAGTTTGCCTTGTGGAATTTTATTTGAGGGATCATTTACATACTGTGAATACTTCTGTGTGATGAGCCGGCATTGTTTGGATATTTATTGATGCCTGTGACCGAAAATCTTGTAACTGCGTGTAGTGAACTTGCTAAAAGTGATACTTTAAGTGTTGATCTTTCGTTGGTAAATTGGATTATATAACTCATTCAGACAGTGATTATGCGATTAATGCAGTCTCCCTAATTCTAAATGGGAAAAGATTCTGGGCAATAAGCAGATACATCCATAATCATTAGCAGGAATGCCTTTAAGTTTGATTAACAGTATGGGATGTGCAGTGTTTTTAATTTTTGGCATTTGGATTTGATTTGTGTTCGGAATTATGAAAATTTACAAATGCCAAAACATATTTAGTCGTTGTTATTTTCTACATTTTTGTGCCATTATGGGTATTCGAAAATCAGACAAAATACAATACAATTATTTCAGATTTATTTTTTAACCAGAGAAAAACAAAAAATTATATGAATTTCCATGAACTGAGTTTTGCATTAATAGGGATGATAAATATAGTTTTATTGACTATCATTGACTCACCCGCCACCATGAAATAGCGAAATTCAGTAACTATTTCTCCTTCAAGTATGATATTAGAGTTAAAATTATGATGCTGTAATTCAATGTTCTATAAGGTCTGTTGTTAAATGGGATTAGAATTAATTGGTGCGTTGAACAATTATACATAACTTTTTACACTTTTATTTTTAGTACTCAGCAACTGCTTGGCATTAGATCTTCTGAGGACCACTTACTTGGTAGAAAAAGGTTTCACCTGCGTGATTAACCAAACATGCAAGCCTGCAAGAACCTAAAGCTGAATAGTCCAACTTGTAAAACTCAAATTTAAAGCTTAAATAAAATCGATTAAATTACCAAAATTGTTGTAGTTGTAATGCCCATATAATTTCTATTTATGCGTATCGTGCGTATGTTGTTTATATGCTGCCACAAAAAATCTCCCGACTAATAAGGAAAAGGATTTAGTTGATTGCTGTTGAAGCGCAAGGTTTTCTTTTATAATAACTAGCCAACTTCCTTTCAATGAATCTATTAGAAAAAAATGCGTATGTAATACGTTATTCGGTCATATAAATTTGCGTTTTTGGTCTTGATGTTAGAAGTAGTAATCTGTGAAAAAAATCAGGCCAGGCTTCTCGGTTATTATTCATTCGACGATTTACGCCTTTGTGAAAATACTACAGGTGTACAGACACTACATGTCGCAATCAACCCTATATGTCGCAAGTCGACCCTATATGTCGCAACACTATATGTCGCAAAAAAATTGAAAATCAAGCCTATTTGTCGCAACCATCAATTCACCTTTTAAATAAAAATATTAAAGTGCATAGCCCTAAAATGTGATAAACACGTTTTTTCATCTTCAGTCCCAACACAGCTTCATTCCACAAGTTAAATTTTCAAAAATAGCTCGCAGGGGGGGGGAGGGGGTGGGGGGTCCTTAGAATAACATTTCAAAATGTAATAAATTCTTTACAATTCTAATATATACACTACAAACAAAAGATAACATGACTAAAATGTTCAACAGAAGAGGGTGGATCAAATCCAAAATAAGAATTTTATGAAAAAACTGATTGTACAGTTATTGCTTTGGCCATTTTATTGCGATAATTGAAAACCATCCATATGTCAGTGCCTTGAGAAGGACTGTAGCTTGATCCCAATTTATTAATCGTCCAGTTCTATTTTTTCTTGGTCTGTTTGGATCGTGCGAAAGAATATTTTTTAGTTCAATGGAAATCCCACTATTTTTCCCACCACTTAAATTAATTATTTCTTTGGCTGATGTGATTAAACTTGGTGCCAGTTTGGTTTTAATATTTTCTAAATATATTTCTCTAACAGGTACATTCTCTTCTTCGATCAAGTTTTTGTCGTTTTTCACTGATTGATGGTTTCATTTATTTCTGTTAACTCGATCTTTTCGTTTTCATTAATACACCTTTCCCGAATTTCTGTTTAAACACCGTGTTATGGCCTAGCTTCTAAGTTTCGCCTCGTTTCTATGTTCTTTATTGTTTTTCTAATTGCATAATGTTCTCAGTAAATAATAGTTACTCGTTTTTTCAGTTCCCCAGTGGAATAATTAGAAGTAATTAAGAGTTTGAAAAAGAGGCGAAACTTAGAGGCTAGGCTATAACACGGTGTTTAAACAGAAATTCGGGAAAGGTCTATTGGTGTTCGATTACCTTCGTTTATTCCGTTTACTTCTGTGTTGTCATTTTCTTGATCTTTCTTTCTATCGTCTTCGTTTATATAATTGTTTTCATCATTTTTACTCTGCATCTGTTTGACTTCATTTATTTCGTTGTTGCCGTTATCGTTGTTCCCAGTTCGATCGTCTGCATTTATTTCAGCATTGTCGCTTTCGTAATTCTCCGTTCGATTGCCTTCGTTTATTTCGTCTATATTCGTGTTGTCGTTTTCGTTATCTGTTGTTCGACCACCTTCGTTAATTTCAGAACTTTTGGCATCGTTATCTACTAATCGATCGACTTCATGAATATGACTTGCATCCATTCCGTGTTCTACATCAATTAGAAAGTCTACTCTATCAATACTTACACAATGCTCTCCCCTTCCTTCTGGGTAATACCCTAAACTTATCGTTGGTATATCGGTTACGTTTTCCCGTGGCACAATAAATCTGTCATAATTTTAGCCATCGGAAGATACAACATGAATTCTAACATAAAAAAATTCACTTATTGCTTGTAATGTAAGATGTTCACCATAGGTGCCGTCTCTTCTCATCTCAGTTAAGTAATCCGTATAATTATTAAATCGGTTGCTATCAAAGGCTGTTCTGAAATCATCTCTCTCATTGAATGGGGATAACTCGTACTCCTGCATGTAGCTTACAACTTGTTGGCGAATTTCATTTAATGACAGATCAGTTAGTTTTTGTCGCTTTAATTGATGCAAGACAGCACTGAACTGACAATTACCATCTGGTTCAGGGTTGAAAAGTATTGTGTGGCCATAGCGGTCAAAGGTGCTTTCCATTTTCTCGTCATGAGCTAAAACAATAAATAATTCTTTTCTGCGTTTTTCACTGTCAGCAGCTTTTAAGTATTCGTCAATTTTCGAAAACTTTTTCCTTTTTCGTTCTATAGCATTCGATTTACTGGTGATATGATTCACGTATATCCAATCTTCTTGCGATTTCTTCGTTTCTGGGTGATTGTACTTAATTTTGTACTTCGACAATGGAATATTTCGAGCAATCACCTCTCCTGAAATTGTACAAGAAAGTTTTTTTCCAAATTTTACTCGAAATTCAAAGGACATTTTTTTTTGTTACCAACTTTTTCAAAAGTGATGCATAAAGATTGCTTATCCAACATTTCCGGATAGATACACCTTTTCCGAATTCATGTTTTCCGAATTCATGTTTTCCGAATTCGTTTCCATTTCGGTAATCGTATGAAATTATCCCCTTGTGATTTTTGATTCCACACATCAACACGAGGTTTGTACGATGGGACAAATGTGTGACGTACAAACACGATTCGGAAAGAAAGAAATTGTCAGCCTATAGAACTCTACAGAATGGGAAAATGAATAAAATAAGTAAATAAACAAATGAATAAACAAATGAATAAATAAAATGTTCTTCAATAGTTTTCAGCATGTCAGTTAATTGACTTTTAAGAATTTAATGAGCCAAATCGTTGAATTTTTCTTCAATATCTTTTCGAAGAACACATATTTTCGCAAACATTTTATATTAATGGATAGAGCATGAAAAGCTCTTTCTTGTGATATAAAATTCACAATACTTTATCAGAAATGTAATGGGATATACGCCTTGAGAATTGGTGGATAAGACATTTTGATATACACTGTAAATGACATTGTTATTATTTTATTATCCATATTTTTTGTAATTTGTGAAAAAGCTGCATTTTTACTGATATAGAAAATATGCTACCAACTATTTAAGGCACTTTTTTGAGAAGTTTTATTTGGAATTTTTTATTTAAATGACTTCATCAAAAAGTCATAAAGAAGTCACATGACTTCCTGACCAGATAAAGACGTCGTGGTGACGTCATAGTGACGTCATGTGTTTAGTGGGTTAAAATTCCTGAGATAATTGCGGTTGTTGATTGAGGATTCGATGAATGCTTCGTTCGTAACGAGCAAACCAAGTAGTTTTCCAAAACTTTCGTTTCGATAAACGTTTACCTCAACTTTCGACAACACAGTATCATGGAGTATTATATGTAGTGTTTCCAGCAAAAGCGATGTTTAGATTTAAAACTCACCAAATGAAAAGGGCGTGGGAACTAGTAAATATCTGGTGTTGAATTAAAACCTGAGTAAATATTTGCTAGTCTCATTATACTAATCCGAATAGTGTGTCACATTTTTATTTTAGTGAGTGATGTATTTCTTTTCATTTTTCCGTCAAGTCCTTCTTATGATGGCGTAAAACCACATAGAGGCTAGAGACACTTTTTTCACGATTATTCTAAAAGCACGTGCCATCTGACACCAGTTTTTTAATCTAACACGGTGGAAGCATTACATCGCATCCCCAATCGAAAGCGACGTTTTTGGGGAAATATCTCGAGAACCAGTAGGGATTAACAGCCTTTTTTATGGTCCACGATACTGGTCATGTGGTGACGCAAAATTCAGGCCTAAATTTTCTTTGGTACGCGGTATTTGACACATCGTGTTTGAAGTTTAACTCGGTAAAAAACTTTACCCAGGTTACTAGTATACTTTTAGTGATAAAAATCGTTGTTTACTTTTGTGTTTGCGATATTGAGAATTCCGTTCATAATTAAGAAGATTTTTGAATATCTTCAAGTTTCTGAATGAGACCAACTTCAATTGGACTCCATAGAACGGAGCAATATTCTAAAATTGGTATGACCAATGATTTCGAATGTTTAAGAAGATTTACATACGTAATCACTGTGATATCCGAAAAGATCAATATATGCTTAATAATATTTCATTCCCCCCAAAAATAAAGGATGTTTTATGTCATAATGTAATTAAGTTTATTGGTGGTGTATATAAACAATAAAGTTTCAAATAATGTCAATTATATTTTCAAAATGCCCCGGGAATGCATATGAAATCAAAAATGTATTGTTACATCATTCAACCTTTTTTTCAAATTTCTTAAAGAATTTTTATAAACAGGTCATGAATGTCAACTTAGATCAATAATGTTTGTAAGTGCTTGCCATTAGTTAATCAATCTAAAACGGAAACTTCTGATTTTAGTTATAATGTTGATTTTGGTCTATGTCGATGTATTTTGCATGACCAAAATCTGCGTGCTTTTTGTGCTTGTGATTTAGGAAGTCTGCTAGGAAGATTAACACCAAGTAATAAATTCAGAAATTCAGAACTTTTAGAGTTTATGAGTTACGTGCATATACATTGTGATATCTGAAAGGGTCAATACATCCTGATATTATTTTGTACCAACAAAATAAAGAATATTTAATGTCATTCAGATGTAATCCAGTTTATTGACAGTATATACATTATAAGTCTCACATAGTGTCAATTATCCTTTGGCAATGTCCTGGAAAGTACATGATTAGAAATGTGATGTTTTATTTTAGAAGTCTTTTAGCCTTTTCCAAATTTCAAGTACGTCATATGGTCTTTCATTCTTCATATTTCAGCAGATATTTCTCGCATAAATCATTTTGCCTGCTAGAGCATCTTGTTTCTACTGCAATAGGATTGCAGTTATTGGGACTGCTTAATTCAAAATTATATGGCCAATTGAAAAATTATCTAATGAAGACCTTGATGAGTTATGCGTAATTATGTGTTTTTCAACTTTTTTTTACTGCGCATGCGTAATTTTGGGTTTTACTATATGGTTACTTGACAGCCCTTACAAAGCTGCTTGATGAAGACGTTCATGTGTTTTGCCTAATTATGACTGATTTTGCTTGTATTAATAGTGTCTTGCTGTGCATGTGCAAATTCCAAGCTTATTGCACAGCTACCAGACAGCACTTGAAAAGTTCCTTGTCGAAGACCTTAATGTGTTTTTCCTAATTATGGCTCATTCAGCTCTTATGAGCGTCTTTCTTACTGCGCATGCGCGATTTTGGGTTTTTTTCTACATGGCCACCTGATATCCTTTGAAAAGTTACCTGGCGAAGACCTTCGTGTGTTTTGCCTAATTATTGGTCATTTAGCTCTTATGAGCGTCTTTCTTACTGCGCATGCGCGATTTTGGGGGTTTTTTTCTACATGGCCACCTGATGCCCTTTGAAAAGTTACCTAGCGAAGACCTTCGTGTGTTTTGCCTAATTATGGCTCATTTAGCTCTTATGAGCGTCTTTCTTACTGCGCATGCGCGATTTTGGGTTTTTTTTCAACATGACCACCTGATGTCCTTTGAAAAGTTACCTGGTGAAGACCTTCACGTGATTGGCCTAATTATGGCTCATTCCAACGTTACAGGTGTTTACTGCATTTGCCGTAGGTTTATAACATTTGTCAGAGTTACTACATTTGTCATTGATTTTTTACTACATTTGTTGGAGTTACTACATTTGTCCTAGAAAATTTACTACATTTGTCGGAATTACTACATTTTTATCAGTGTAACAACTGCCACAATAAATTACTTGCAAAGGAAGAGGTCTGTAAGTCGTCTTTCTAAGCAAAATGTTCAGCAAGAAAAACGTACGATCGACAACACGACAAATGTTTGTTTTGTGAAACATATGAATTTCAAGAAAAAAAAAAACATTTCAGCAACTGAGTTGTTAACGTTTTTACTACAATATGTTTATTGTTTACTACAATAGGTTTATTATTTACTACAATAGGTTTATTATTTACTACAATAGTTTTATTGTCTACTACAATAGGTTTATTAATTACTACAATAGGTTTATTGTTTACTACAATAGGTTTATTCTTTACTACAATAGGTTTATTATTTACTACAATAGGTTTATTATTTACTACAATAGGTTTATTATTTACTACAATAGTTTTATTGTCTACTACAATAGGTTTATTAATTACTACAATAGGTTTATTGTTTACTACAATAGGTTTATTCTTTACTACAATAGGTTTATTATTTACTACAATAGGTTTATTGTTTACTACAATAGGTTTATTGTTTACTACAATAGGTTTATTATTTAAAAGAACGACCACGCGTGTTTTCTTTATTATTTTTATTACAGCAAGTAGATACATATAATACTAAGTGTTTATTTATTTTATCTCACAGCCAATTACGCGTGGCGGAACAAATACAAAAGTCAGCAATTTGTCTTCCGATCGCCAAAAACAGAATTAGCAAGAAATCCATAATGGTGGCAATAAACAAGCTTGATTTTGGCTATAAATATTGCTTTCATTAAGATTGTTACTGCTGTGTATGGTAGCATATTTGCTTATTATAGTTTTATGATTTTTAGGGTTGGGTATGGTTTTATGGTTGTTATCTTTTTGTTTCTCGTTCTGTCTATTGGGGTTTATTCTCTTTGTTTTAGTGCGCATGCATTCTTTATACAGTGCTTCAAAAAATTTGCAACAAAAATTTTCATCGCATTTTTGAAGAAGATATCCAATTAACTTTTTATAAATTTTATATCGATGGAATCCTTATTTTTTGGTCTTTCTCGTGATGTAATTTTTGTAGGAAATGGAAAAGTAAAAGAAGAGAAAATTAAAAAATAAGTATGGAAAAACTCATTAAGTTTTTAACGGTCAATTATAACAAACGTTAATAACCATATCTTCATTGTTTAAAGGTGCAAAATCTTTTATGCCGTTATGTGACTTCTGAGACTCTCAATTAATTGCTCACGTAAAATTTTTTCAAACGTTCATAACATTGGCTTCTGTTAAAGTGAAAGCGATAAAGAATTGTTACATAACTGTTTTTGTTTTCGGAAATTTATCTCATTGTTATTTAATGGTGTACGCCAATGTAATGTATGTACAGTGTGTCCACGAAAAAGTGGGTACCTAACTTTCGAGAAGCATATCTTATGTTTTTCGGGCTTGTTTTTTTTTAATTTTTCTACTAAAAGAAAGAAAATTTTTTGTTCTCCCTAAATACATGACCTTTTTAATGGGAAAATAAATTTTGGGGGATGTATACTCGATTTTACCATGAAACCATGCAATTAAATCAACAACTATCAATTAACGCTTGCTTGAATAAGAGTTCATGACTAATAATAATATTAATATGAAACTCATGAAAAATCAAAATATTGTGATAAAGCTGCATTTAAACTTGGAGACATATTGTTTTTACAAAACAAAGTTATTAAATCATAATAAAAAACTAAAGTAAGTTTACACAATGAAAAAAATTTGTGCTTATTCAGATAATTCGTGGCTAACTTATTACAATACTGCCAACAGCGGTTGCTTCAGCGAAACAAACAGCTAATTGCTCGTTAAGAGTTAAGAATTATCAAATTCAAAATGTTACATCACCAGAAAGACCAAAAAATAGGGATTCCATCGATATTAAATTTATAAAAATTAATTGGATGTTTTCTTTAAAAATGCGTTGAAAGGTTTTGTTGCGAGTTTTTTGAAACACACTGTACAGCACGCTTCAATGAAGTTATAAAAAATTGTTATGTAACTGCCTTTATTTTCGCAAATTGATCTTATTGTTGAACATCCTATTTCTTGTTGCGACCTTTTTGAAACACCCTGTACAGTATGAATTTAAAGAACTGAAAGCTTTTTAGATCATCCCGTGAAATTACGATTCCTTGCTGAACTTGAATAGGAGTAGCTTCAGATTTTACTCGCCTCCTCTAATGAAGTTTTGATCAGGCAACTCAATGTAGTTAGGATAACTTCTCCTTAGCATGATAGTCTTTGAATTTACAACACTTCGGCATTGTGAACCAGCTTAAAACAAACTTAAAAAACATAAAAACTCAAAAAATATATTTTTTGCCTTATTCCATAATAATGAGGAAAACGTTCAACGATATAGAATATTTTTTAAACAAAAAATGACGTCATCATAGCTACTTTAGATGCATTTCAATGAACAAAATGCCAGTCAAACTAATCTGTACAAGAGCCAGATGGCGCAAAACGGTAGCAACAAGTTTACTTTTCACGCAAATGCTTTCGAAATTTTACTTTAAGTACTAAAAACTTCTTTACTGGATGTTTTCTAAGATATCTCACTGGTGGAAAACAGGCATTAACGATAAATTCGATGAAAATGATTAATTAGTGTAAATAGGGTCTAACCAAAAACACCAGCAACAATTTATTTAAAGACAAAAGAATTATACATGTGTGAGCTGTGTGTTTTTTTTATAAGAAATTTTTTCGTAAGAGCTTATGTAGAAAAAAAAAAGTTTGTTTATAATAATAATAATTTCTGACGAAACCAAAATTGAATTCCAACAAATAAACTGCCTTTTTGAACTAGATCTTTGAAAACTTTAATAAACAAACATAGTGTAATAGCTAACAAACCAAACGAGGTAATAAGAAATTTTGAACTAATAAGCTTTACTAACAAGAAAAGCAGCATATCAAGTATATATTTTCAGTTAGCGTAATGAACTAAAAGTCCCATTTTTATGTACGCCTATTTGATTAGAATTCGAATGAATTCTAATTTCGTGGATTAAGTTATAAAATATCAGGTTATGTACTTTTAAAATAAAAGGTAATCTACTTTTAAATGTTCGATATGAAAAAGCTTCCAAATTACGAAGGCTGCGTTCCTTCATTAGAATTTACATTGCGTTTTTGATAGAGTCCCGCAGACTCTAAATCGCAGACTAATTGCCATTTCGGCCGGAGTAGTAGTAGTAGTAGTAGTAGTAGTAGTAGTAGTAGTAGTAGTAGTAGTAGTAGTAGTAGTAGTAGTAGTAGTCCACGGGTGTTTTAATACGGTATTCGCTTTCGCTGCTACCGTAAAAAATAAACTTAGTCAATTCTGCATCAGATATCGAGGACCACACTTGTGGAATCTTTTTGTTACTCCTTCGTGTTCCCTATTAGACAGTAAATCCTTACCTAATTTCTATTTCTTGTGACTTTGCCTAACCCAAACCCTAACCCTAACCCTCATGAGCGTAAACCACGGGGGGTTTTGGGGTCATTATATTCTACTACAAATCTCGCTATATCTATATCCATGGAGGTATAAAACAGAAGGAGAACGAACTCAAAATCTGCTATTGTACTATCCGTGATGCGCTGCATTGTTTAAGTCCTCAGTGTGTAATAACATATAATTGCTATCATCTTGCATAATTTTTATAATTTTGGCGTTCTTGCGTGAAAATTTCGTTCATATCAATTCTCCAATGTGATTAAAGATCGTTAGGGTAAAGTTCTTAGCATGCATAATCTGTAGGAATTGGGAGAATTATGCAAAAACGTCACAAATATGCAACGAAAACATTGCAACTTTAGGTCTATATATCTCGTGATCCCCTCAAGCAGTTTCGCCGAGCTTCAGTTTTTGAAGAGAGAATAATCCTAAGTTTTTGCACGTACCGCGGCACTATCGAGGCGCATTTAAGTCAGAAGATATGTAGATTGGAACTTATACATGAATTACGCGATATCTTCAACTCTGTATAAAAACATAGATTTTCATTTGTTTCTCAAGGAAGCTTTAGGTTTAATAATCTGCTTGTCACTATGCTGCAAGTTGATCCGTTGTTATAATGGATGATATTTGGTTTTTAAATTGTCGTTAATTTTTAAAAAAGTATTCGTTTCACCGACAACCAGCCGAAAGCGCATCACGGATGACATCAAAGTGATACCGCAATGAATAGAATAGTCATTATCTGAATAATAGAAAAATAAGAGTTCGTTCTCCTTCTGTTTTTATACCTCCATGCTATATCCAAACATTGCAAATCCTTGTAAAAACACATGAAACATTGGCTGTAGTGGGGGCACTTATCGGTTTTCCAATCTTAGGGACCCTATAAACATGATACAGCAAAAAAAATCCATGTGTACTAAAACTTTGGGTCCAATTAAGATTCCTTCGGACTCATGTTGTTGTTTTGTTAAATCGTGTTAACTGACCATTAAAGCTGAAAGAGTCTATTGACGGGTAAAATTGTAAATATTATCATTACGTGATCATAACACTAAATAAAAACAAAACTAGCCATGTGACAGAATGCGTTTCGTTTCTTTTACTTATTAAATCAACAGCCAAAAAATTCATTTTGCAGCTGTTTTTCAAAGAAAGTTATTTATGTGCATAAACAAAGTAATTTTGTTAGAAAAGAGAAAAGATAAATGGCAACCATTATGCCGCATGTTCGCTAGTTGCTGTTTAAACAGAGATGCTACTCAATATCAAAGTGAAAGCGTTCACATAAGAGCTTAGGAGTGGTATTTCTTCAGCAATAATTGTAGCAAAGCACCCTACAGACAATTCTGTGGAAATATGGGGCCGTTTGGGAAAATGAAATAGACATGTTTTGCTATCATGTATTGCTTTAGTAGTTAAGAAAAATTAGTCATGATGGGGTTTACAAGGACTAAAAAACTGTTTCAATTATGTATAATGGCACCATAAAAAACTATTTTAAAGTATTTTTGTATTTTCATCCCAAACCTTGTCACCAGGTTAGTTAAAAATTTTAGCCTGATATCAGATAAGATTCATAAGATAAGATACACGTTCAACAATATGTAGCTTCTTCGTTTTTATAAGATAAGATACATATATTTTCAACTCTAAGATAATACAATTATTTTCCGTGACAAATAGTCGTAAGAGAATAATATGAAAATACTATAGAGTTCGAAGAACTCGTAGAAGACCTTTGTTGGTCTTATCATCGAGAACCGTCTGCTCATTGTTTGCTATGTTATCAAATGTACAGACTTTAAATTATTGAATAATCAAATTTGAATTCTTGAGATTTGTTTTTAACTTTTGGCTCTAATAACATGTTTGTTCTCGTTGTATATTTCCCGGAACGTTTTATTGTATAAATGTCGTGAAATACTACAGGTGCTACACCAACCTTACATCTGAATGTAAATAATAGTACTTGAAACAAATGTATCTCAAAAACATTCAAGATATTCATTTCGTTGAACAGTAGTTTTGAATGTGTAAATTTATCCTTGTTATTTATTACTCGAATGGCATGCTTTTGTTTCCTGTACAGTTTTAATAATTTAGTTCTGTGTGTGCTAGCCCATACTATATTACCATATGTCAAGTGACTATATGTATAAATGAAAAATACAATTCAGTCATTTGCTTCTTCGTTAAAATCGCACTAGATTTATAGAGAATACCAATATTTTTTGAAATTTTTGATATGACGGACTCTATTTTTTTTTCAAGTCAAGTTTTCATCTATCTGTATTCCAAGGAATTTTGTTACCGTGTCACGTTTAACATCGACTCCATCGATTTCTAGTTTTGGAATTGTAATCGGAAATTTCCGTTTTTGATACAATGTATGGAATAAAGAAAACTTTGTTTTAGAAGTGTTAAGTTTATTTGCTTTAAACCATGTTGAAACTTGCTTGAGTTCTTTATTCATATCTGAGAACAGTGTATTTAGGTCTTTACCAGACTTAAAGAGATTTGTATCATCGGCAAACATGACATGGAAAATTTCGGACGAAGCTTTGTGTAAATCATTAACATATAGAAGGAATAGCAAAGGTCCCAAAATTGATCCTTGAGGCAGCCCGTATTTAATCAGTAGTGCTTCAGAAAGCTTTGCTCTGTCATAACTAATATATTGTTTTCTGTTTTTTAGATAACTTTTAAGCCATTCATATGTCATTTCTGAGACTCCATAAAGTTCTAATTTTTTTAACAAAATCTCGTGATTGACGGTATCAAAAGCCTTTGAGAGATCAATAAATACACCAAGCGTGTATTTACCTTTGGAGAAGCCTTTAGTGATGTCAGTAACTAATTGAAGAATTGCGTGTTCTGTCGAAGTATTTTTTTGAAATCGAAATTGTCTTATATGAAGCAATTTAGTTTAGCAATAAAGTTATACAGTCTATTATACATTATGCGTTCAAGGATTTTATATAAAACTGATAACACGGAATTGGGTCTATAGTTTTCTACTTCGGTTACGTTTCCTGTTTTGAAGGCAGGTATTACTTTTGCAATTTTCAAGTCATCTGGGAAGACCCCTTTTTTAATTGGCTGACTGAATACATAGAAAAGAGGAGTTTTCAGCTCCTTGTAAAGGTCCAGGAGAAGATTACAATTTATACCATCTACCCCTGTGGATTTGTTCCTTTTAATTTATTTAAATGCTGTCTCAAATTCTTCAAAAAAAAGCATTTTACCTTCAATAAGATTCTCATGTTTATCCAGATAATCGTTGAATGATGTTTTAACAGTCGGAATTTTGGCGGCAAGGTTTGGACCAATCTCCGTATAATAGCTATTAAATATTGTTGCCATGATATGAGTATTAAACTCTGAACCATTCACAGTATTAAGAAATTTAGGAAAGCTATCATTTTCATTTTTTTCTTGCCAACAATTTCTTTCATGACTCCCCATGTCTTTTTTCAGTTGTGGTGATATTTTTTTAACATCGATGAGTAGAAGTTTCGCTTGGCAATTTTCTTAATTTTTTCAAATAAGTTTTTGTAATTTTTGTATGCTGCTTCTGAAATACTAGTTTTCTTTTTTAAGAATTGTATATGAAGACGTTGTTTCTTCTTTGAGGATTTTTTAAGACCTTTTGTTATCCATGGTGTTTCTATATCTTTTATCTTAACTAGTTTTTTCTCGACTGGATAGAATAAGTTATATAAATCCAAGAATGTTTTAGCGAAGCTCTCATACCTATCATTGACATCATCAATATTTTCTAAAAATGACCAGTCAATTAGCAGAAGTTCACTTTTGAAGTTTTCTTTAAGGATAGTCATCGCCCCTTGCTGCATGTTTTCAGTTTTGTGTCCATAACTTTTGATGTGGTTATTTTTTCATCAACAAAGTATATAGTTTTGAAAACCTTATAAAATTCCCGATCTAATGAATTTTATTTTCAATATATTTAGTTTTAAAAAGTTATTGCCGATAAGGGCATTTTGAAAAGACTTAATTTCTAGGAGCTCCACGGACCCTTTGAAAAATATTTTCTGCGACATTTTTATGTCATTGTGTTCTATGTTTATTAATTTAAAAAAAGTTACTACAGTTTTTCTAGTTCTGATGAAATAAAAGATTTACGAAAAACACTCATTAAAATAGCCTTTCCTTGACTTTCTCCCTTCATCGCAGAGCGAATATTTGCTTAAAGAAAAAATTCTAGTAACATTTTGTTCTTATAAACCGATTCTTTCAATTGCAAAAAACTATGTAACGATACCTCCATCGTAGGGGTTTTTGGAGGTATTTAAAGACAGATAAGTAACGCTAAAATACTTATCGAGAAAACGTCTTCCAAAGAAATTCCATTTTGCGATCAGTTGAATAAACAACTTTTCAAAAGAAACAATAGCTGTTATTTGCTTTACATGAATAATTGATAAGTCTACTATTAAAAGAGAACATAGTTCTTGTAAACATGCTGAATAGGTTCTGTAAACAAATTGCAATAAGCATGAAATGAAATACCACTAAATTTGAAATATTGTAACAAATGATAAATTTTTATAGCATCATATATACATTTTCAGAAAGCTCTCTGAAAGCTTTATCTTTTTCTGAAATAAAAAAAAGTTTGATATTTTTTCGATTACAGGGGTGATGATTATCCTTAAGAAGGAAAAATTTTGTTTGGTTATTGCAATCTTTTTATTTCTAGTGGCTGACTATTGTTTGTGGCGAATTCTGGAAAGTGATCTGAAATACCTGCTTTAATAATTCCTTTTTTTTAATGAAGAGTTTAAGTAATCTTTGGTTAGTATATTATCAATTAAAGTTGTAGACTTATCTGTAATTCTGGTAGGTTTGCATATTAGAGGTATAGCGGAATTTGTTTACACGTTGTCATAAAAATCCTTCACGTCAATATCTTCACTTTATTTTAAGGAATTTAAATTAAAATCACCAGATACAAAAAAAAATGTTTCTATTCGCTTCCTATCTGTTGGAGTAATGTTTCCATGTACTCACTAAAAAGGTTCGTATTCCCATTTGGCGGTTTATAACAACATGTTATAACGTAATTTCTGTTTTTTTCTGAATAAGTTCAAAGGAATTCTTTGTCGGCATCTGATATATCTAAATCATTTCTTATTTTATACATCAAGTTAGTTTTGACGTAAATTAATAGACCTCCCCCCTCCCCCACCCCCACCCCCTTTTTTTATTGGTTTGTCTTTGAAAATGTATAGCTTGATAATTTTTAAGCTGGTAAGTTGAGTTATTTCGAAATTCGCTATCACTGCACCACGTTTCACTTAAACAAATAATATTAAACTAGCCGCCAAGGCGGCGTCGCTCGCCGCCCATGTTCAGCATGCGTTGACTTCACGAAAAATAAAATTAAGGAATTGGCAACCGAAAGTGTTACCATGTTGTAGAGCTCGAAAAACTGATTAAAAAAATGTATGGGATCGTTCCGCTACGATCAACCGTTACAGAGATATCATTCTTCAAAGATTTTGATGACGTCACAGACCCCTCCCAAAAAAATTAGACCCAAATTTTTTGTCACCCCATCGCCTGTATCGCGGACCCGAAAAAACGTCAGTTATCCTAGAGGCAGATTCGAAATCAAATATCAAATATCAGTTTGAGCAATGGTTCCAAAAAAACCCAAATTTCATGTGTTATTTATTTTTTAAAACAATCGTTGATCAGTACAACAATACACTCAAAACGTAGGGAGAAAAAACTTCAACTTTTTATTAGCTTTTGTTTTAAAAAAGTTACGCGCTCTAACATGGGTGCTATCAAACAGGGGGAAAATGGTTTCTCTTCTTAAAAAGTTCACAAAGGAGGAGAGAAAAAAGGCACGTGCTAAATAGAATAAATAGAATAAAAAAACGTTCGATCAGAAGCGCTTAACAATTAAAAAAAGAAATTAAATTATTATAAAAGAAAAGCAAAAAAAAAAAACATTTTGCTTTATGATACTTTTTTTTTAACTATCGGTTTTTAAACATTTTGATTGCTCAAAAAAACAGTTCACCCGTCTCAGACAGTCAGGCAAGCGTTAGGATACACTGGCAAACCGCACAGCTTTTTGACCAAACTGTTTAACCAGATAGTTTCTTTGTATTTAGTTGATGTATTGTATTCAAATCCAAGTCAACGTGGCATATAAAACTAAAAATAATAATAAAAAAAAAACGTTATTCCTATTAGTTCATCAGCCAAAAAAAGTCACGTTCGATTGGGGTTGCAATGTACTTGCTTCGAACTCACGTCGCACACAAAAAAAGAAATAATTTCGCTCACAACTCGATCTACCATTTTGCGTGACTTACAAACAAACAAACAGACGGAGAATCGGCTATTAATATATAGAAGAATAATTGCACGTTTCTAAGAGGTGTCGAAAGTTTTCAAAGTTACTGTTTAAACTTCTAATATTTAGGTGCAGGATAGAAAGACTCTCCTTTTCATAAGTTTCAATGAGATAAGTTTTCACTTCGTCATCATATAAATAGGGTGTATTGAAATACGAGATTTTCAGTTCATCAAAGAAATTTTCATCTGGGTAATTTTCTCCACAATGCAACGCATCAGAAAAGTTAAATGGGTCAAAAATTAAGTTTTCAAAATCTTTGGTTTTTGAATCCATGTTGAAATGTTGAAGATATTTTAACTATTTGAAGACTTAGTGTAAAATAAAAGTATAAATTTCTGTCTAAGAAGAATCTTGTTTTCCCGCACTATCATTTCTTAGATTCTCGACAAATGAGTTTATTATATGCAACTTTTGCATACTCACCCCTTTCTCTTCTCATTTTGGCTTCCTGAAATAATTTTCGTCGCGTTGCCAGTGTTTCGTCTGAAAAATCCTTGTTAATAAAAATCTTTTGTTTATATAATTGTCTTTCTTAGTACTTGCTTAAAATTTCTTCTTTTTCTTTGAAATTTAAAAATTTTGCTACTATCGTTCTTTTACAGTTTCCGTCGCTGTCTCTTCGAATTGTTTCTCCGACTTCGATCTTTCAAGTCTACAACCTTTTCTTTTAAGCCCTTCATGTCGTCTCCGTATCCTCTTCGGTTCTTCATGACACCCTCCATTTCCTCAACCTTCTTGTCAAAAACTGAGCTTTGAAAAGCCACTGATTGTTTCAGATTTTCGACTTCACTTTTGAGTGAAGCATTTTCCACTTTCAGCAAGTCGATTTTGTTTTCTAGTCTGTCCACGGACGAGTTAAAAAATTTCATCATTGTGTCTTCGGTTTTCGAAATAATTTGAAGTACTTTTTAAATGTATACAAATTTTGTTTTGTTTCTAGGTTTGATTCAGCCATAATAAGTTACGTTTTGTTTAAATTATTATCAAAAATATTACTATTTGGGGAGGTTGAATAAAAACGTCTGTACTCTGTGAAAACAAGTGAGCAAAAGATATATCAGTATATCTACAAAATGTTTCAATTTCTTTCGGCTAGTATATTTTTGTGAAAAATGAAGAAGTGGTTTTTGCAAAAATAAGGAAAATGTCTTGGAAAAATGTAATTAAATTTTTTTACATACATTACATTGGGGTACACCAGTCTGGGTACACTATTAAACACTGAAAGTAATTATTTCAAAACTTATAGGTGTTTTGTTTCTTGGATATTTTCATTAGTTTGGTAAAATCACTGATAGACAACAAAGATAACGAAAATTCTGCAAAAATTACTTTTATTTTCTGGTTTACTGATATTATTATCACATATCTTTCAGTGAACTGATAGAATTTGACAGAAAGATACCAGAAAGTTGACGAACGAAGAAAACATTCTGTGAAATGGCTAGATGTAAGAAGAGAGCAGCAGTAGCTTTAGTTCAAGTTCTTGTCTGTTTTTCATATGTTATGATTTTCCTTCCACCATTTAAACAGCAACATTCCAGAGAAGAATCTTTACGTCGTATACAAGAGAAAATATGGCGACAGATTGATCACTTACAAGAAGAAGGAGATTGCGATAAAAAAAAAGTTCTTCATTGTGGACCAAACAGAAATTTTGCAGGTTTTGGCTCTATGGTGCATAGATATGGTGTATGTATACAAGTGGCATATGGGTTAGGTCGAATGTTCTTTATAAAACAACCGGAATACGAACGTTTTGGTGGATTGAGCCGATGGCTGTTGCCAGAATCAAAACGGTGTGGCCACATTAAAGAGAGATTAAACAAAGTAAAAAACAGATGCGACGCTCACCAGATTGACTGCTATTTAGAAAATGGCTACGACATCAACAACACGTATCACGTCATTGATTATCCGGTGAACCCCGTATTTCCAGCACCGAGACATATTCCAGGATCTATTCCCAAAGAAATTGAAGATGAACTGCTTGCATTGAATGTTGACGATCCAAAAATGTGGTTCACTTCTCAATTTCTCGGATACTTGCTGATGAGACCGAACGAAAACTTTGAAAGTCAATACAAAAATATGGCAAAGAAAATTCATCGGGAATTTCCAATCGTGTCTATGCATATTCGCCATGGCGACAAACTAATACGGGAAGCAAAGTACATCGAAGAGTAATTATTTGTTCAAGAAGCTATTCAATACTATGATAACAATTTTGTGAATTTAACAACAAAACATATTTATGTTGCTAGTGATGATCAAGAAATCGAAGGTAAATTACAAAAACTAATGCCCAAGCATTACAAAATACTGTTGTTACCGAGTGATGTTCGTATGAACGCTTCTAAGCCATATCTATTTGGAGTATCTTTCCCGCCAGAAGTGATCGGCTCTATGCTGATGGATATTTACTTCTTAGTTTACTCAAATTACACAGTCTGTACATACACGTCCAACATTGGAAGGCTGGTTAACTTATTAAAGCGCACCGTGTATCCTTATGATTTGAAAGATAGCATAGTTGCTGTTGACAACGAGACATATTTTGTATATAAATGGTGGGGTTATTGGTACGAGAAGCGAAGGAGCAAATTCTATGTGTCTATAGCGTCTAATAACAAAAATTTGACTTCTAAAGGTGAACCACTGCTTCAATATAAACCTGGACAACTTTTCAAGACAACATGTCCGAAAGGCAAGTTGAAAACGTCATCGTCGGATTTGACATTAGTAGTACCTTACCATGAGGATCATGAAGAGGAAGATTATAATGATGGTAATGCTGGTTATATTTACCGTAGTGATATTGTCGATTGGCCAGGAAACCCAAGTTATTATTTTTTTTCCTGATAACCTTGTTTCATGTCTTGTTACATGAAGTACTATTTGTATTTTGTGCATTTTGTTTTGCTCTTCTTGTATCCTGTGCGTTTTGTTTCACACTAGTTGTATGTTGTAAACTTTAAATTTGGACTGCTTGTAAACAGAAACTTTGTTTCTGACTTGCCCAATTGTTTTCCTATGTTTTGTCGTGATTACAATCAAATAAAATGAGCATGGTTTGTTAAGTTATGGTAGCTCTCCATTTTATATTATAAAAATAGTGATGGGATTCTTTTCTTAACTTAAGGCTTTTGTGTTAGGATGTATGGAAAAATAAATCTGTATACTCGTTTGACTATCAAAGTAGAAGTAATTGTGGTCAACCAGTGGCCAATTTTATATTGAAGTTCCTTTTTGACAAAGTATGCTCAACTTCAAGGACATATTAGAAATTCTACTGATGAGTGTAAACAAAGATCGAGAACGTAGACAGACTGAAACCTACAAGGAAAAGAACATAATGGAGCTTGAAAATGGCTTTCCATTGATGTAAAAATTATTTTGAAATTTGGTATATTCATTTAAAAAAACAACTTTAAAATTTCCATTTCCGACATTATGAACGACACTGTATAAACCAAAACTAACAAGAGCCAGATGGCGCAAAACGGTAGCAGCAAGCAGCATACTTTCAAAAGCACGACCAAAAACTGCCCAAAAACTGCCATAAAAAAGTAGTTAGTGTAAAGAGGTCTTATCGAATGTAAATGGGGTCTTATTAAGGAACGCCACCAGCAAATAATTTCCAAGACGAAAAAATGTACATACATGAGTCGAATTTTTTCAAGAAAAAAATTATAAGAACTTATGTGTAAAAAAACGCGTCTGCTTCGAAAAAAATTAAAAACAGTAACAAAGATTCCATGGACTCAAAAAACCTGTTTGCTGGATATAACCTTCGAATATTTTTAGACTGCGTTCCTTTGTGAAATTCCATATGATTTTCTGAACGAAATCTGATCGACTGTTAAGCGTAGGCTAAAAACTGCCGTTTCGGCCGGAGGAGTAGGAGGAGTAGTAGTAGTAGGAGTCCAAGGGTGTTTTAATACGGTATTCACTTACGCTGCTACCGTAATAAAACGAAACAATTTTTATATATGATGCATTTGATTACGTTCAAGTTTCAGTATGATAGGTCGTTTTCCTAGGGAAATATCTCGCATAACAAAATATTTTCTTGATCGTGGAAACGTTATGTATATAGAATTAGCCTCGAAACTTTATTGACGTCCACCTTTAGTACAACGAAGAATGGGAATCGCTTGAGTAAATGTTAAAATGGCTGTTAAAATACTGATAAAAAAAGCATCGTTAAAAATATTTCTTTCTTTTCGCAAACGAAAACTTTCGCGATTCGAAAGTTTCTACTCCCATAGAAATACGAAAAGAGATAGAATAACATCAAACCTTAGCTCTTTTCAAATTTCTATTCAATTTTCAAACAATGAGAATCCATGCGTGTTGCCTCGCCTCATTCTCTTTTATGCAATGTTTATTATTTTTTAACTACTCGGTAAAATTTGAAGTAAAAACCGAAAATTTTAAATCAAAAAAGAGTATACTTAACAAATTCATTCGTAAAAACAAACATGCTATCCTTATTAGGGCTTCTAAAAGCTACTAAAATCGGAACTGAATTCGTTTTTTCGTTTTTATGCTATAATGAAAAACATATTTTCGACTTTTCATTTCACATACTCGGACGTTTGTTTCATTATTTTACGAACTAAAAGCGTTTTCAAGTTGTTTTCACTAGTACGACCTCCTAAGGAATATAGAATGTTGTGGTGTAAGGATCGGGACCGAAACTAATTGGCGTCCTCTTAATTATGGTCATAAACATTGTTTACACTTTCTTAATTGTCGGCGAATAATTATCACGCCGTAAAAATAAATCTACCAATCAAAATCTCTGCTATTGAACAATAGCGCACGTGCACAGCTGTATTATTTTAAGTTTGTAAAAACAATCTCCTATTGTGCAAAGGTTGAGTGAGAAGAAAGTTATGTTTCTGCCAAACCAGATTATAAAGATCATACTTTGATCATTCATACTCTTAAGCGGGGTTTACACTATCAGATTCTGTCTGACAGATTCTGTCGATTCGCTTTTTTTTATAAGAACAATTTTATAAGAACACGAGCCTCAGATTTGGCCAAAAAATAAGAACAAAATAAGAACAACCTGAGGCTCAAATCAATGTTTCAAAAATTAAGAACAGCCTGAGCCTTAATTTTCTTATAAAATAAGAACAATGATTCTCTTTCAATTTTAACTCTTTCAATGATAAACAGTTTAAAATTATATATATATAATTGTTTTCACTTGTGATCACGTCTTTTCTCACCTACAATACGATGTGCGATTTCGCACATCGTATTGTAGGTGAGAAAATTAATTTATAATAAAATTAAAATTAAAATAAAATAAAATTAATTAATTAATAACGGCGCGACTAACGGCAAAAACTTGCTTACATATTCGTTTAGTGGCTACCATTTTTAATATAAATTTATTTCACTATGACGCTGCAATACAAATTAATGTGACTCAGCAAGAACAACACTTGTTTTTTTCTAAAAACATTTATTTTTTCTTTTACTGGAAGTTCTATAAATAAGAACAAAATGAGGCTGAAATCTGAAACTTTGTTCTTAAAGCTTAGAACAAAATAAGAACAATTCAGGCTGAAAAAGCCTCAAAAAATAAGAACAGCCAGCCTCAGGTCAGATTTTACTGGTTCTTATAAAAAAAGAAGCGTGTAGTGTAAACAGAAAATCGAAAGTTTTTTTTGTCGAAAGATTCACCTTTCGACAGAATCTGAAAAGTTGAATTATGTTTTATAAAAGACGTGTTGAGTTTTATCAACATGTCGTCACAAAATTATAAAGCAGAGAAAACTGAAATTTTCATGGAACTTTTTGAAGCGGAAGAAGCTCTATGGAACGTTAAAAGCTCCCGGTATAAAAACAGGGATGAAAAATCCAAAGCAATCGATAGTATATGCGAAAAGTTAGAAATGAGCCGTGAGTAGGATTTTATTTTGTCCTGATAGTTATAACTTATTTAAAATCTCACTGAATTTTTGTCATGACATAATTTTCTATGCTTTTTTTATTTCAGGGGCAGAGGTCAAAGCTAAAATAAACAACTTGCGTACATATTTTTCCAAGGAACTTAAAAAGTATCGAGAAAGTTTAAAAAGTGGTGCTGGAAGCAACGAAGTGTATAAATCAAAATGGCCTTATTTCGAAGCAATGATGTTTCTAAGGGATTCAGTGACTCCAAGAGCAACAACTTCATCTTTGGTATTTTACTGCTTCATTGTTTAATTTTATTTCTTGCAATCATTTTTGTTCAGTGATAGCTACAAATTGGCATCTAAATACAGTTATCTTGCCATGAAACGCTACCACAACCATTGAAATAGCTCATAAACTGTTCCCTGACTTCTTTTGCATCCTGAGAAAACATATTTGATCCTTGTTGATTTAAATCAATCATAGCACTTCCTTCTTCTCTCCAAGTGCCAAGCCTAACTGCTCCATTCTCGGTGTTCTCCGAATCTATCAATCCGAGACCGGCATATGACTCAGAATTTCTGGCCAGCAAAAAATTGTGAAGAGCGCAAGTAGCTAAAACGACCGTCTGAACTTTTTTGGGTTCCAGTGATATTGCAGTGCGATATATTCTGAATTTACTTGCTAAAATTCCAAAAGCATTTTCGACAATGCGACGAGCACGACTCAATCGGTAGTTGAAAATGCGTTTTTCTTTAGTGAGGTCTTTTTGTGCAAAAGGCTTCATTATGTACGTTTTCAGTGGAAAAGCATCGTCGGCAACTATGACATGCGGAACAGCTTTGTCACCAGCAGCCGGAATTCTTGCATTAGGGATGTTGAGTGAATTACAATCTAGAGTTTGATACAGAGATGAATTTCTAAAAACGCCACCATCACTTACTCGGCCATTACAACCAACGTCAATGTAAATAAACTTGTAATTAGCGTCGACCAATCCCAACAAAACTATACTAAATGAACCTTTATAATTGAAGTAGTATGAGCCAGAATTATGAGGTTGCGTTATGACCACATGTTTACCATCCAGGGCGCCGATACAGTTCGGGAAATTCCATACCTTCTTGAAATCAGCTGCTATAGTTAACCATTCTTCTTTGCTTCCTGGAACCTAAAATAACTAGTGTGTTTTATTTAGGATGTGGAAACACAAAGTTCGGTTCCAAATGAAATAACAGATGAAAGAGAGTTCAGTGATGGTGAGTCTGAAGTTTCGGTATCAGCATCAATTGGTGTTGCTCGAAGTACTAAGCGTCCATTAAAAGAAAAAGAGTCCGTTCTGAAAAAAAAGAATACCAAAGTGGCAACTGAAGACGAGCTGCTAAGGCTGGCAAAAGAAACCTTACAAACAGATGTCCGTGAAGATCCGGAAGACATATTTGGTAAACTTGTGGCTAGTCAAATAAGAAATATAAACGACAGAAGAACACGAGAGCATACTAAGCTGAAGATACAGCAACTACTTTTTGATGCGCAACTTGAAGGGTCGTCTAACAATCTATCTACCCAGCCACATGTAACCCAATATACAAGTGCTGCATTCTCTTCACCATTGCAATCCCCAACGTACCACCCTCGATCGCAACCCCTCCGAAATTCAACGAAAGTAAATTCCGAGAACAGTTGGACGAGTTCATGGCTATCACGTTTTCATGACAGTTAATATATGCAAGTTTTAAAATTCAAACAAGGAAAGAAACGTTTACCTTCAAATATTTGTCTTTTAACCTGTTGTGAATTGCTCGGCATACTTCAGGAATGAATAATGATATTGTGCTTTTATGTATTCGAGATTGAAATTGAAGACTTGTAAAGGATTCACCAGTTGCTAAAAATCTCAACGTAACAGCCAACTTAATTTTTGCTGGAATACAGTTGCGTAATTGTGTATCTTTTTTGGATATGTCTTTTTCAATAAGATTAAACAAGAAAGTGAAATCTCTTGCAGACATCCTCGTGAAATTCTGAAAACTCTGCCCATCTTCACATTCTAATTCTCTCAACAAACTGGAGAATGTCCCCTCCAATGTCTTTCTGGCTAGCCAAGGTTTCATCCAAATAGTTCTTTTCTTCCGCTGTTGTTTTTCTTGTTTTTCTTTTCGTTTTTTTAGTAATATAACTATCGCAATAGCTGCAGCAACACGTTTTTTCTTGAAAGGCGCCATTCCACAAATAAATATTTTCGACATAAAAATGCAAATGTAAACGCAAAAATCTGTCATGAATAATTAATGAGAAAAATCGTTCGACAGAATCTGTCAGACAGAATCTGGTAGTGTAAACCCCGCTTTACAGAAACCTTCCAGAAAAAGAAGTTGAAGTATTTTTCTCCAATTTTAGGCAGTCAGAATATACATTTTATACATAAATATATTTTTAATGCCATTTATTAAATGCAGTGATGATCTCTGTTTCATCAGAAAGCTGGCAGCTTGTCCGGAGAACATTGTTCATAGTAAAAACAATTTATAACAACTTGTAAAATTGTTCGTGTTCGTTCAAACAGAAATAGCATAAGGAATTTCCACTTCAAAACATACATGTTCATTACGAGAATCAAGTGTACTTTCGTCAATGTTATTTTGTCTTCATTTGTATCAATATCAATCTCAAAACCTTTAATATGATTTTACCAGAGATAGGTAAAAATTTCTGATATTGCATATTTGATTAGCTGATCACGAGAAAGTAATGAATACGAATATTGTTCTCGTCAAATCATAAAACGAAAACTTATTTTTCGTTTTGATATCATCTGAATAATTCTAATAATTTTGATAATTAACCAGAATTGATAAAAAGACATTACCTGAAGTCCCACATTTTGAAAAATTAACAATAGATCTCGAGATCTGAATTACGACGTTTATTACGGGGAACAATAGACTTCCATATATAGCGCGAAATTTTAAATTATTAAAATTCAACTTTGTATACGGCCACCAGTAATTACAACACGGATGGTACAAAGGAAATTTCATCGATGTTATTGGATTTCTGCGTAAGCAAGAAATACTTTACGATCGTCCGTGTTTTTCTGTTTTCATCTTACTGTCCAAACCCCGGAGCATATTTGTTTCTCCAATTTGATTGGTTCATACAAAAGCCGTCTTAATGTTCATTGGTGCATAAAGCGCCACTATTTCGCAAGGGTGCTAAATAACTTAATAGCGCCAGTTTATTGGCTTGAATTTCCGCCATGTGAACATCCGGGTATTTTTCGACTTCACATTTGCACGCCGTTCACATAATGGTACACGAAACCGAAGAAACCCACTGGACTTCCACGTGTTAATTGATCAATATCGAACAGATTTAAAAGAAAATTAAGGGAGAAGGGGAGAAATTTATAATTATCTTACAACTAGCCGCCAAGGCGGCGTCGCTCGCCACCCATGTTCAGTATGCGTTCTGTCGCAGAATTTCACTTGTGTAAAAGTTTTTTACAGGCATTAATTTGTTATTACATTCAGAAGATTAAAAACAGAAACAAATAGCAACATGGCTCAGAATATAATATTTGTACGCAGAAGAGAAGTAACTTTAATGTAAAAAAAATGGCAATATATAACACAGAACTGTTTACCCAGACATACAAAACCAAACATTACAAAATGTTAATTGAAAACAAATTGATACCTTCCAACTGTTTCTTTTGTGCCAAAGTTACATTGGACAGCAACCATTAATTAATTTTTGAAATGATAGTCTGTTCTTCCCAAAACCATCAACATCATGATAAAAACCATGAGTTTCATTTCTTTAACGGTTTACGTGCTTTTTTATTATTAATCTTACCTAAAAAATATTTGAATTGTATAAAAATGCAGAAAAAGAATCATGCTATGGTTGAAATAAAAAACAAAACAAAAAACAAAAAGTAAATTCATGCACGCATTTATCCTAAAAATAATTAATTAAAAACACAAATTCAATGATAGAATTGGTAAAGGTTTTTGATTGGAAAGTCTATAAAATCAACCAATGCTATAAGTTAATGCAGGTTCAACACTCAACACTGGAGCTAAACTAAATAAAGACTTTTAACGTGGAATACACAACCAAACATCAAAATAATAAAAATAATTGAAACAATGCAATGAAATGCCCTACCAAAGCCATAATTTAATACCGAAAAGATAAAAAGTAACAAATCAAAACATAATGCCAAACTTATATACCCAGGCATAGTACGTAAACGATTACCATAACACAAAATAATGCATAATCATGACAAAATATAAGAATCCATCCAGCAATGCAATGCTTCTTAGTAGCACAGTCATCACATTACAGCAATAATAATGAATTTCTGAAATACATTATCCATTCTTCTCTTAACTAACCCTCACAACATCATAATTTAACCATGTGCTTCATTTCTTTAATGGTTTATATAACTTTTTCTTTTCTGACCTAAAAGAAAAAGATTTCAGTGAAGAACAGCTACAATCTACACTACTACTGCAACAACCATACAAACAAAAGCAAAAGACATAAATGACAGACAGGCAGAGAGACAAAGCACCAAACATCGTCAATAAAATATACAGGGAAATTTAATAAAAAGCAGACATGGTTGAGATGAGATAAGACAGCATAACACGTTTCCCATTTCCACAGTCATGAGAATCATTTTTAATTGATCTGTAAATAAATAAATCTTCTTTGCTAACTAATGGCGCGAGTTCAAAACAAATTTTTACTGCACTCCCCTCGTTTTCGTTTCTTTTCAAAAAAAACTTAAAATTAAAACCATTCGTTACCGTGTAAATAAACATCATTTTTTTCTGCATTCACTGCACTTCTTCTGTATAGCCACATTATTTGATAACTAAAACGAAATAAGTAACCCTGAAAATATGCTGGATACATTCTTCCACTCGCATTTCTTCTTTGTTTTCCACTGACATAAACCATTTCACTGTGATTTTACGTTGTAAACAAACATTTAAATACATGCATAAATAAAAGACATCAATACATCTTACTCACTTACGCATGTGCTAATTTTTCTTTTATTAATCTAAAATACAACAACAGTAACAGTTTAGCAATAAGCACGATTATAAAACGTGTTTTATAATAATAAACCTTCGTATATACAAACCTGTGTTTCTTCGTCAAATTCACAACCGAGAATGAAAACCGTTTGAAAGAACGAACTTTTTGGAAATCGTCAGCCAATCAAATGATAACTCACTTACAATACAATACAATACAATACAATACAATAACAGTAAAAGTACAACAATAAAAGTTTTATTATTAAAACTTTCTCGTTTCTTCTTCAAAAGAGCAGCAGAAATGAAGAACCTTATTAACGAACTCCGTTGCTATGAATTTTTCAGCCAATCAAAATAGCGCATTTCAAGAGTTTTCCTTTATTAGCCAATAAAAACGATGAGCGCCGGGGCTTCCCCATATATAAGATTCTTGTTCAAAGCCACCGTTCCCTCATTTTGATGCAGTAGGAAACGGTTTTATTTCGGCCTTTTTATTTGGGCATATAAGCCCATTGGCGAATGGACTAACTACCGCTATATGACCACGATTAAGAAGATTTCGACCGTAAATTTTAAAAAAAACCATCACCCTCTAAAATAAAAGTGGGATGCACGATTGCGGATTAGTATAGCGCGATGATTCTACTGCATTCATTCTTTTCTAAAAACAAGTTCTCAATGTTTTATAAAAACAGTGTGTGAAAAGGAATGCTTTTGTTTTTTGAAAAATGTCTGGGATTCTTTTAAGCCTTTCTAGATACAAAATACTGTTTGTTTCATGTGTAGTGCTTTTTAAGCTCTGGATACATACAGCTCAGCTCAGTTTCCTCTTCAGCTCCAACAACATACAAGAATGTTCTGTCTACCCTCTGCCTGTGCATCTCATTTTATGTTTGATGTTTCTCTAGCTATTTCAGCTTATATACTTGTATAGTTCTTGGCTGTATTATCAATGTCCTGAGTTAGGAATGGGGACTTACTATTTACGATAGCAAATTGAAACTTACCTTGATTGTCTGTAAATGCTAAATACTGGACATCTTTTAACGCAAATTTCTGTTTTCAGTTATAGTTTAGATCATATTTTTCATAATCCTAATCTTTGTTTACTTTTTGTGTTTGGGAAGTCTTTTCGTAATTAGGAAGATTGACCGTACATACGTAATCACAGTGATATCTGAAAGCATATAAATTTGATGTTATTTTGTTCATTAAGTTTATTAGGAGTTAATGTAAGGTTCATATTGTGTCAGTTATGCTTTCATAATGCCCTGGCGTGTATACGTAATTAAAACTTTATTGCTTTTTAAGTTTCTGAATCAATTTTTACAATCTTTTCATGAAATTTAGTTCAGATAATGCATGTTTTTAAATTAAAAAGATGGCAATGACATATTCTTACTCGAATTAAAGCACAAATTTCTGTTTTCAGTTATGTATGTTGATTTTGTATGTATATATAGATGTATTTAGTATCATTAAAATCTACGCTTTCCTTTTTGTCCTTGTGAATTAGGAATTCTGTTAGGAAGATTGACAAGACATTAAATTCATAACATTTACATTGACTTACATTTATACTCATTGTCTTCTGAATTGATCACTGAATCCTTAATATCATTTCGTACCAACAAAATAAAGAACATGTCATTCAGGTAAAGTTTTGCATAGTGACAATTATGTTTTTTCCAGATTTTTGGGGAGTACATGATCAGAAATTTAATAAATATATATTGCGTATTAAACTTTTCTTAAATTTCATTTCCTAAAGTCGAGAATATTTTCAACAAAATTGGAAAAAAAATCGGTTCCCCTCGATAATTGTAATCATTGTGTAATTTTACCAATTTTAATGCTTTTTTCCTTAAACACTGCCGGATAAAATTATGGCAACTTTTTAGTTTTGGAGATATTACAAATAAAAATGAGCCTTTTCTAGAAATTTTTACCAGATTGCAGAGGTGCACTACGAATGGAAACGATATAAACATATGGATAATGATTTATTAAATGTTGTTGGATGATGAAACTGAGTGTGACCCTTTATTGCCCTTACTAAAGTTAATTCCCTTGATGGCTTCAAAAGATAAAACGGAGGAATAAACGGAGGAAGCATGTTCTCATCACTTAATGATGTTATTTTTCCATTTTCTGTAATACAAGTCACAAATGATTAAACATATTGGAGCAGGCAATCAGTTTAACTGATGATGACTAATGGACACTAGTAGAAACGTTTTAATCAATTTTATCAAAATTCAACATGCAGCTTTTGTCCTTTATATTTATTTTAAGTCACAAATAAAAATATACTGAAAAAATATACAGAATTTGCCGGTTATGCAGTGTCTAGAAATGCTTACGTTGCTACTGGAGATTTTAACTTGCAGTCTGGATGAATTTCTGAATGGGTTTGATTAGAATTAGCTCAGAACCTACACAATTGGCTGGCTCAATACTTACTTACATAAAAAAATCTGTGCTTGTGAAATCCAACGTGCTTGTTTAGGTGAAGAATGTCTTCTATAGTGAGCATGATACCATGAAGATATCATTGTTTACAAAGTAATGCCTTCATGTGTTTGTGTTTACAATAAGCCATTTAACATTTGATGTTTTTTTATACATTACTATGTGTTTACGGTTTTTTCCTACGTATAAATAAGTATAAATGGTCTTTTTCTTAGCTTCAGCATCCATTTATGCTGCTTATTCATCATTCATGAAGATGCTCTCCTACATAGTTTATTCCAGATGTGTTTAGCTATTATAATTGCGCATTTTAAATAGTTTACTAACATTTGCATTTATTTTGTTTATTACTTACAATTGCTTGAACCTTTTATTGTTTTTGTTCATGACAATTACGAACAATTCCAGGAAAATAAATATGCTCAAAAATAGACAATTATCATGAAAAGTCTGGACATTGGTTAGTTTAAATCAAATGTGATAAATATGGTAGACATTGGTATTTGAAAAATGTCTATCATTTACCAAAGAAATACCTTGGATAATTACCTGATAAGAAAGATACATTGATTATATTCAGTAGTGGACATAATTGCGAATTTTCACGATGAATAGAGATGAAAACTGTAATTTTCATGTCTGTGTTAATAATCTTTCACAGCACCACCACTCTATCAAAAGCAGAAGTTACTGTTGTGCCGTCATAGTTGGCTAGTATTTCTTCAATTTTTCACTCCATATTCCATCTTCGTGATTACGTCTGAACAATGTTTTCTTCAAGTCTTTTGAAGTTGAATTTAAACTGATTTATGATTTAAATTTCATTCAGGCTTTAAAATATTATACATGGCTAATGACAGTAACAAATAGAACAGTCGATTTGAAAGACCGCCACCTCATTTCCAAGAGGTAATCATCTACTTATTTATTTATTTACTTAAATCTTTTGTCTTAAAAACAGAACCATACGATAAAACAACAGCTCTAACCAAAGAACAAATTCAACTGGAGAAAATCAAGAAAATATATCCACAGAATGTACTAACCTCGTACATTAATATTAACTCAATAAGGAAGAAACTTGACTTATTAAAAGAATATGTCCTACCGTTTACAGATATTATTTGCATTGCAGAAAGCAAACTCGATGAAACATTTGGCATTGAACAGTTCTTTGTGGAAAACTTCAAATTACCTATTCGTTTTGATGTTTCAAACAAATCAGGTGGTCTAATACTGTACATACGTCATTTCTTAACTGCTAAAGAACTGAGGTGTCCGGATATTGGTAAAGATATACAGTATATCGCGATTGAACTAAACCTGAGAAGGAGAAAATGGCTAATCATCTTTGTCTACAGAAACCCGAACCAAAATATCAGGTACTTCCTAGACTCACTTACATTAATAATTGACTTTTTTTCTGGAAAGTTCGATAATATTCTTGTACAGGGTGACTTTAATGAAACTGCAAAATCCCCTCTTATCTCAAATTTTATAATGGAACACTCTTTTGCCAGTATTTTAACTTCACCAACATGCTTTAAATCAGATGATGGTAGATGCATTGATTTAATTCTGACAAATCGCCCTAAATATTTTCAAAAAACTAATTCTTTTGAGACAGGAATAAGTGATCACCATCATCTAATCTATACAATTTTTAGATCTACTTTTTCAAAATTGCTTCCACGTGAAATCATTTATAGAAGTTACAAAAATTTTTCTATTGAAGCATTTAAGCAAGATCTGCACCATAACTTAAAAGCTTTTTGTAGTCCGGACTTTTCGTCTTTCCACTCCATACTGGAGATCACAACTGACCGCCATGCTCCAATCAAAAAACGTAAAGTTAGAGGTAATCAAAAACCACATATGACTAAGGCGTTGCGGAAAGCAATCATGAAAAGATCGTACTACAAAAACAAATACAACAAAAGTAAAAATAATCTTGATTTAGATCTTTATAAAAAACAGAGGAACCTAACAGTTAAATTGAATAAAAAGGCCAAACAATACTACTTTAGTTCATGCTCTGGTGATTCCAAAGAATTTTGGAAGAAAAGTAAACCTTTTTTCAACCACAAAACTCCACAATGCGAAAAAATAAACCTAGTTGATAGTAACGATGATCTCATTTGTGATGACAAACTGATAGCAAAAAAGTTTAATGAATATTTTATAAGCATAGGAAAAAATAATTTCAAAAATGATAACACTATGTGTATTGATGACGTAGACGCCATTATAAAAAAATATTCTGATCATCCTAGTATTGTAAAAATAAAATCTCATTATGAGAGTTTCAGCTTTTCATTTCCTCATATATCGCCAGAAGAAGTGTATGATGTTATGGTGGGGTTGAATACTCGCAAAAGCATTGGTGGTCCATTTCCCACCAAAGTTATTAAAGCTGTCCCTGATATAATATGCTATCCTCTAACTGATTGCATTAATGCAGCGATTTGTGAGGGTGTTTTCCCTAAGGAATTAAAAAAAGCAGTAATCACACCCGTCTTCAAAAAGGGGGACAAAACTCTTGTTCAAAATTATAGGCCAATTAGTATTTTACCTTTATTTTCTAAAATTTACGAAAAGATTTTATCTGTACATATATCAAACTATTTTAAAAATATTTTTTCACCGTTTTTATGTGGTTTTAGACGAAACTATAGTACCCAACATGCACTCTTTCGACTTATAGCACATTGGAAACAATGTCTTGATACAGGAGGAGTCGTTGGTACTATCTTAATGGATCTTTCCAAAGCATTTGACAGCATCCCTCATGATTTACTAATAGCTAAGTTATACGCATATGGATTTACGAAGGATAGTCTCAAATTGATAAAACATTATTTGTCAGGTCGTTCCCAATGTACCAAAGTTGGTCAAGTGCTTAGTGAATGGCTATTAATTGAACTTGGAATACCACAAGGGTCGATACTAGGACCACTTATATTTAATATTTTTCTTAATGATATTTTTCTTTTTATTCTTAACACAGATCTCTGTAATTTCGCTGACGATAACACAATTTATAAATGCGCCGACACTATTAATAGTGTTATGACTTCACTTAAAAGTGATCTTTCTATCATACTCGACTGGTTTACTTCAAACCAGCTTTTAGCAAACCCAGCGAAATTTCAAATGATGATACTTGGTTGCGATAACACTGATAGTCTATTTATTGAAATAGAAAACTGCAAAATTCTATCCACGAAATCTGTAAGGTTACTTGGTATCTCCATTGATAACAAACTCACCTTCAATGACCACATTTTGAGTTTGTGTAAAAAGGCCAATCGGGATATCAAGTGCCTTTACAGAGTAAGAAAACTCATTAGACAAGATCAAGCGAAACTTCTGTTCAATAGCTTCATACTATCGCAATTCAACTATGCCCCGATAATATGGATGTTCTGCAACAAAACTACATATTCTAAAATTTTAACAATACATAAACGATCTCTTAGGGCTTTACTCCTAGATTATGAAAGTAGCTACACAGAATTACTCACTCTGGCAGAAACCTCCAGCATCCACGAATTTCACTTACAATTTTTAGTCACCGAAATTTTCAAAACCAAAGCCAATATTGGCCCTACCTTCATGCAGGAGTTTTTTATTCCTAAACAAGTTAAGTATGATTTTCGCACTAATGATCTTTTGTCACTGCCTGCAACGAGAACAACAAAATTTGGTACGTCCTCCTTCATATTTCGTGGAAGTCTACTATGGAATTCTCTGCCGGATTGGGTTAAAGATTCTAAGAACAATGTAAATTCCTTTAAATCGTCTATCAGAAAACTGAACCTTAGTAAGCGGTGCGGTTGCAGAATATGCCAAAATTAAACATTTTCATTTTTTACAATTTTTGTTCCAATTTTGTAATTTTGTTGGTGTAAATTAGTTTATTTGATTTTTCTTTTAACTACGGCAAACCAACGTTAAATAAATGATTCAATTCAATTCAATTCAAACATTTTTTTAACTGAACTCAGGTCCACAAGAAGCAAATGTATGTTTTTCGTGCTAAATGAGAATATTGGCCCTAAAAACCAACTTGTTTAAAAAGGTTTTAACTAGGACTTATTGTGCGTATACTTACTTGTACTTGCGTCTTTAGCCGAATCATCTTCTCGACGACTGCCGGCGATCAAGTCCATGCGGATGATCATGTCCTTTTCGGTTCAACGCATCCTTATAGAATTGGTTTTTTGTGCGTTGCAGGTACTTCAAAACTTTATCTTCAAGCGTCTCATTTGGTCGCCCAGGTTTCGTTCTTTTGTTGACATTAAAGAGAAGCTTTCTTGTCAGACATCGATTTGACTGACGCGCTAGGTGTCCTAGGTAGCTATGACGACGAAAAAAACCTTTTTCATGCAAAATTTCGCCAGACATGACTCAGGATTTGTGTTACATGATGTTTGGGCGGTCTCACACTACTATTCTTATTCTTATTTCTAAATTTAAGGACATCATCTACTTCATCAACCACGAAAACAAATGATCAACAAAAATATTGATCACCTGACGCGTTACTAAAAACAGGCAACTATATGCCGCGCTTGTACAACAATAATATTTCTCTATATGGCTGTATGGGTCTCATTACTTCTTATGATAAGTTTCAGTGCATGGACAAAGATCAAGAAAGTAAATTAATAAATGTGAAATGTGTATTTATTTGGTGATATTTCTTCATGATTGCATTAAATTAAATGTGCCTAATGAATTGTCCATGCGGGGTTTTTTTGTACTTTTCTGTTTATATGCAGCACGTGGTAGTGGATAGAGCAGGCGAGTGTGTTATGTTAGTGTTTAAAAGCGGAAAAAAAGAGGTTTCAGCGTCATGGATAATAAGAATAAATACAAATTTTCCGATGATGCTTTAGAGTGATTGCAGTTCGGCATTTTCATTTGAATTTTTTTGGTCATGTCTATCGATCATAATTTTGTGTACTGAATATAAGAGTTGATTTTTCTGAAGAAAACACAATTTATAAGAAACTAAGCCTCGCTCGTTTAACACCTAGAAACAACGAGTGATAAAATCATTAAATCTTGTGATAACTGACTTTTAAAAACGATCGATTTTGTATTTTCTTACTTCAATTATTCTTTATCCTTTTCCATGAAAATTACGGCGTTGGAAATATTATTTTCCTCATATAACACTTATTATGTTTCAAGAATTTATACTGCCACAAAATAGGATATCTTCTCTGGTTCCAATCATTTTAAGACACTTGTATACATCAGAACGTTGTTATTCAAAACGAAAATGTTGAGCTTAGGTAACCATGTGCTCAAAAACAATAAATGATTATCAATCTCCATTGAATTTATAGCAACATGTCTTTGAGATCGAAAAACAAGTAAGTGAATAAAGGGTTGTTTATACGACAAAAATCAGCCCGGTTTCAGCAACGCAAAATGGGGGCCTCGGTTCGTCCAGACAGCTTTATGTTTCTGTTTATATGAGGAAAATTCAGCCCACCAAACCGGGCCAGATGTGATCACGTGGTTTTGTTTTGATTTTCTAAGCAGGTAGAAATTCAAAATGGCAGACCTAGAAACATATCTTAAGTTATTGCCGTTAAAATTTGGTTCCCTTTCTATTATCCGCCATTTTGAAAATAAAGAAAGCGAAAATGTGCAACATGCGCATGCGCATAAATGGCTGAATGCGTTTACATGGGAAATCTCGGTTTGCCGGGCTGATTTTTTCTCATATAAACGCACTTTTATTTCTAAGTGACCCAGCCGGCAAACAGTGGTTTTTAATAGGTTTTTGAAGCAGTTTTTAAGAGGTTTTTTTTAAGTCTCAAATGTTCGCTTTTGAAACCTCTTTTGAGAAACTTCTTTAAAACCTTTCTAATTCTTCTTAAAAACCTCTTTCGAAAACGTTTTAAAAACGTCTTTCTTTCAGATCTTAAAAACCTCTTTAATCGGTATTTTTGCATTCTTTCTAAAACTCCATTCAAAATACTTCTGAACAAAAGCCTCTGTAATACGATAGGCAAATCACGTCTGATGAGGAATCCGACAATGTTTCCGATTTATTGAAGATTTGAAGTGAAAACAGCGTATCAATTGGTATAGTTTTAATTCCTATCTTCGTACAATTATTTCAACAGCAAATAGATAAATAAATAAAATTAACGTACGTCATAAATCTATATACATCTTATATATCTCATTCTTGTAAGAGGCTTACCTTTTTACTTTTGGTATTTATGGAAAACGCGACTTTCAAATTAATTTCTATATATAATTGGGATATGAAATGAACAAAGACCTTTCATAAATTACGTCAAACTTCGTGGAAATTCTTTTAAATACGCATTTTTTTATTAGAACCAATTTTATGAGAACAATTTAGAGATGAGACTTTTCGAACATCGTTTTCAAACTTAACTCAATCCAATTCATCAACTTCCTATTCACTGCATAATGACTATGACAAAAACAATAAATAAACTTCAAATGAAATTTCTAAAGTAAAGTTCTTATGAAAAACTTCATGGAAAATAAGAACATTTTGAGGCAAAGTTTACTTCCAGCCTGTGGCACATTATTTAAAAAATCTCAGCGAAGGAGTGCATTCCTGAAGAAATATACACAGGGTCGACGGAGCAAAATTAAAGTGGTGGTGCTGATGATTTAGTTATATTATAAATTATAAATTATGTTCTAAATTATTAACACTATTTACATTGCGCCCAGTACCACCTTTTTGGCCAGGGGCATTCTTTAATTTATTGGACATCCAGATCCGTATGTCCTTCTCCGTTGAACCTGCATACTTTTGCGTAACGGCGTCTAAAAGGACAAAATCAAAGAATCGACTTTATAGTTACTTTAGTAACTTTATTTCGAGCCAAAATGCTTAAGTGTACCTTACCAATAATCACACGGTATGTGCGCGTTTCTGCCAGCCCAAACTTGTTGTTTCCTCCTTTCAAATTGCACTTGGAGAGAAAGTTAACTGTGAATAGACTAAATCAGAAATAAAAGATTTTCTTCAAACAAAATAGGAAAAATTAAGAGAATTTGCATAAAGGAATTTGAGGGACATATCGATTTATTATTTGCTTGATGATGTCCCGGTAGTCCGTGCCACCGACTTTTTTAAGTTGTCTTATCTGGAAACAATTGAAAACAAAAATTGGAACAAGTTTGAACCATAACATTTTGTAAATATTCATCAATGGTTTTACACTTGTATGCTTACCATCTCCACACGCTTTTCTTCATTTGCAAGAAGTGCTTCTTGCTGCAACATGTCATCAATTGAGCTAAGAACTGTTATAACTATAATCGTGTTTTTCTTTATGACGATTCATATTTTATGTATCATATTTTCATGGGTTTTAGAACAAGCTATTTGACATTATTTAAACCAAAATTTACTTCGATATCCTTTCTAGAACTTTTGAAAAATTATTTTTAGTGAGAATAGCAGTTTTTGATTTGTTTAAAAATGACGTCGTAAAGCCGGTTTTCCACTAGGCGGTTTAGAACGCACTGAGCGAGGCGGCTTTTGTTTTTTCAGTATGAAATCCGCTGAAACCGGTCCTCTCAGCGCGTTTTTAAAAGTCGACTCCAATCTGACTTAAAGCCGGTTTTCCACTAGGCGTTTCAGAAAGCGCTGAGCGAGGCGGCTATTGTTTTTAAAACAATGGCCGCTAATTAATCCGCTACGCGCGTTTTTATTCAATTTCCATTTGCAAAGATGAGTTGAAAAAGAGTGTCTAAAAGTATAAACAGAAAAATTAAAGATGAATACTATCATTATTATTATCAATTCATTTCAAGTTGGCTATTAGTATAAAGCAACTAATATAATAAAAATATAAACAAATGAAAAAAAATAAAAAAATTTAGTTGGATTGATAGCGAACTTTTTTCCCGATATTTTAGAATGAAACCATGCCTTTGAGAAAGTTTGTTTACATCACATGTTGCATTTTGATTGGTTCACGCCTTTAGAACGCGCGTTGAAGTCAGATTGGAGTCGACTTTTAAAAACGCGCTGAGAGGACCGGTTTCAGCGGATTTCATACTGAAAAAACAAAAGCCGCCTCGCTCAGTGCGTTCTAAACCGCCTAGTGGAAAACCGGCTTAAAGGATGATTATTTTTTGTTTTGGTTGAGTACTTTTTACGTATGTAATGAACCGCTGAACAACAAACAATTTTTTAGCTTCTAAAACAACACTCCAATGTCTTCATTACCATTGCATTGCTTCTAATTCCGTTAGATTTATTTTCAACTAGCTCAATCAAAATTATTGAAGTTTTTTTTCGGAATGAAATCATGGTGTTTTCCGACGAAGACAAAGCAGTGATTAAGAATGACTATTTGGAAAAGCAGTGGTCGGCATACCGCATCTGTCAAGAACACCCTACAAAAAACTGGAATAGAGTATCTGTAAAACGCCTTCTGGATAAGTTCAAAACGCATGGTTCTATGGATAGAAGACCCGGTTCAGCACGACACCGAACTGTTACAACTCCTGAAAATGAAGAATTGGTCGAGGAATTGATTTGCTCACAAGAAGAAAAGCCTGGTACACATTTGTCGCCAAGAGAAATTGAAAAGCACACAGGTTTAAGTCGATCATCTGTTAGAAGAATGATAAAAAGAAAAGGAATGAAGTCCTTTAAACGTTTGAAAACTCCGCGTATGAACGAGGCAACACGAGAAAGAAGAACCGAACGTGCCGGCGCTTTAGCTGAACAGATTGGATCCAACACACGAACCATTGAGAGATGTGTTTGGCAAGACGAAAAAGATTTTACACTCGAAGTTCCACTTAATCTACAGAATAGTCGAGTTTACGGTGATGGTAGCAAAGACGAAATCGAAGATACACGACTTTTCCATCATACGAACAAGCAGTCAAAAAAGGTTATGGTCTCGGCTTGTGTAACGTGGAAAGGAGCAACGAAACCTTTCTTTGTGAATGACAAGGGATTAAAAGTGAACTATAAAACATACAAGAAACATTTAGAAAAACAACTGCTACCTGAAATTGACACTTTGATGAATAGAAATGACTGGATATTTATTCAAGACAGCGCGCCATCACATCGTTCAAACATTGTACAAAATCTGTTGACAGAAAAACTGAGAAAGCGTTTTTTAAGCACAATGAATGGCCGCTCGCCTCCCCAGACTGTAGTCCACTGGATTACTACTTCTGGGATAAAATGAAAGTGAAAGTATATAGAGACAGATTAAACAGATCGTTTAAAGATGAAACAGAACTAGAAAGGAAGATCTGGTCCACCCTAGAAAGAAAATATGCATCTACATAACAAAGTACTTAACAGTTTGTAGAATTATAACATGTCCATGATTATAATAAGAAAATTACCCTGATGGTGTTATAACAGGATTTTCTGTATGGGTTCTTTTAGTTCGCTTACTCCTAATGTTGAAGAGAGTAGAGTCTTACGAATTGTATCATAAATTTGAAAATTGATTGGGAAAAATTGTCGAATTACGTAAGGGCGCCCAGCGCCCGAAACGTAATTCAGATTTTATGGAATAAAATCGAAGGAACATCAAATATTGGATGATCGAGTCCAATCTCGTGTATCATAATGGAACCCAGACGTTATCATTATTATTATTTTACTACTATCTTATTATACTAATTCGCAATTGTGTGTCACACCTTTATTTTAGAGAGTGACATATTTAGTTTTAATTTACGGTCATCGTCCTCTTATGTGCGCGTAAAACCACGTAGAGGCGAGAGACACTTTTTTCACGATCATTCCAAAAGCACGTGGCATCATTTGACGTCAGTTTTTTTATGATCACGGGGAATCATTGCATTGCATCCCCAATCGAACGCCACGTTTTTTGGGAAATATCTCCAGAACCAATAGGGATAACTGACGTTTTTTAGGGTCGGTGACACGGGTGATGGAGTGACGCAACATTTGGTCCTAAATTTTATTTGGTACTGCGGATATCACGTCATCACAATCTTTGACCGATGATATCTCTGCAACGGTTGGTCGTAGCGAAACGATCCCATACATTTTTTTGATCAGTTTTTCGAGCTCTACAACATGGTTACATTTTCGGTTTCCAATTCCTAAATTGAAATTTTCATCACGGGGATTGTTCACGGGAAAGGCGATTTTGACCCATCCTTTTCGAAGTTAAGTTCGGTAAAAAGTTTTTACCCGGGATACTAGTATTATACTAATTCGCTTTGTGCATCCCACTTTTATTTTAGAGAGTGATATATTTGTTTAATTTTTACGGTCATCGTCCTCTTATGTGCGCGTAAAACCACGTAGAAGCGAGAGACACTTTTTTCACGATCATTCCAAAAGCACGTGGCATCATTTGACGTCAGTTTTTTATGATCACGGGGAATCATTGCATTGCATCCCCAATCGAACGCGACGTTTTTTGGGAAATATCTCCAGAACCAATAGGGATAACTGACGTTTTTTAGGGTCGGTGACACGGGTGATGGAGTGACGCAACATTTGGTCCTAAATTTTATTTGGTACTGCGGATATCACGTCATCACAATCTTTGACCGATGATATCTCTGCAACGGTTGGTCGTAGCGAAACGATCCCATACATTTTTTTGATCAGTTTTTCGAGCTCTACAACATGGTTACATTTTCGGTTTCCAATTCCTAAATTGAAATTTTCATCACGGGGATTGTTCACGGGAAAGGCGATTTTGACCCATCCTTTTCGAAGTTAAGTTCGGTAAAAAGTTTTTACCCGGGATACTAGTATTATACTAATTCGCTTTGTGCATCCCACTTTTATTTTAGAGAGTGATATATTTGTTTAATTTTTACGGTCATCGTCCTCTTATGTGCGCGTAAAACCACGTAGAAGCGAGAGACACTTTTTTCACGATCATTCTAAAAGCACGTGGCATCATTTGACGTCAGTTTTTTATGATCACGGGGAATCATTGCATTGCATCCCCAATCGAACGCGACGTTTTTTGGGAAATATCTCCAGAACCAATAGGGATAACTGACGTTTTTTAGGGTCGGTGACACGGGTGATGGAGTGACGCAACATTTGGTCCTAAATTTTATTTGGTACTGCGGATATCACGTCATCACAATCTTTGACCGATGATATCTCTGCAACGGTTGGTCGTAGCGAAACGATCCCATACATTTTTTTGATCAGTTTTTCGAGCTCTACAACATGGTTACATTTTCGGTTTCCAATTCCTAAATTGAAATTTTCATCACGGGGATTGTTCACGGGAAAGGCGATTTTGACCCATCCTTTTCGAAGTTAAGTTCGGTAAAAAGTTTTTACCCGGGATACTAGTATTATACTAATTCGCTTTGTGCATCCCACTTTTATTTTAGAGAGTGATATATTTGTTTAATTTTTACGGTCATCGTCCTCTTATGTGCGCGTAAAACCACGTAGCGGCGAGAGACACTTTTTTCACGATCATTCCAAAAGCACGTGGCATCATTTGACGTCAGTTTTTTTTTATGATCACGGGGAATCATTGCATTGCATCCCCAATCGAACGCGACGTTTTTGGGGAAATATCTCGAGAACCAATAGGGATAACTGACGTTTTTTAGGGGTTGCGATACGGGTGATGGGGTGACGCATCATTTGGGCCTAAATTTTATTTGGTACTGCGGATATGACGTCATCAAAATCTTTGATCGATGATATCTCTGCAACGGTTGATCGTAGCGAAACGATCCCATACATTTTTTTGATCAGCTTTTCGAGCTCTACAACATGGGTACACTTTTGAGTTGCGATTCTATGATTTATTTTTTCGTCACGGGGATCGTTTACGGGAAAGGCGATTTTGACCCATACTTTTCGAAGTTAAGTTCGGTAAAAAGTTTTTACCCGGGATACTAGTCTTATTATACTAATCCGCGTGTGTGCATCCCACTTTTAATTTAGAGAGTGTTGTGTTTTTTCTAAATTTACGGTCAAAATCTTCTTAATCGTGGTCATTTTTTCGTTAGACCATTGACAATTGACGATTAGTATAATAGCACGCGGCGTGACGTCAGTTTCATTTTAGCATATCACGGAGGAACCATTGCATTGCGACCCCAATCAAACGCGACGTTTTTGGGGAAATATCTCGAGAACCAATAGGGATAACTGACGTTTCTTGGGGTTGGTGACACGGTTGATGGGATGACGCATCATTTGGGACTAAATTTTATTTGGTACTGCGGATATGACGTCATTAAAATCTTTGATGGACGATATCTCTGCAACGGTTGATCGTAGCGAAACGATCCCATACACTTTTTTGCTTAGTTTTTCGAGCTCCACAACATGGATACACTTTTTACTTACAATTCCGTGGTTTAATTTTTTGTCACAGGGTTTGCATACGGGAACGCGTCGTATTTCTGCGGATTCTTTCGAAATTAAAGTCGTAAAAAACTTTTACGCGAGATACTATCTTATTATACTAATTCGCAATTGTGCATACCACTTTTATTTTAGAGAGTGATAAATTTAACTAAATTTTACGTAGGATTTCCTATATTGGCCGCGTAAAGCCACGTAGAAGTGAGAACGTTTTTTCTCAGTAATGACGTCAGATTCTACTTTGATTCTAATTTGACGTCAGTTTTTTTTATCAGTACATACAACAACGTTTACACGCTTACACGGGACACGGGTTCATTTTCGAAATAAAAACCGGTAAGAAATGTTTTGCCAAAAATGTATGTTGATCGTTGGCGGCGTGCGACACAACACAAGATGAACATAGTCAGCAAGCGACGCCGCCTTGGCGGCTATACGCGTACGGTTTATATGGTTTATACGCGTACACGGGATTTGAATAAAGGGATCATTTTCGAAATAAAAACCGATAGAAATGTTTCATCTGAAATACATGTTGATCGTTGGCGGTGGCGTGCGACGACGCCTTGGCGTCTAATCTATATATACTAATCCGCGTTGTGCATACCACTTTTATTTTAGAGAGTGTTGTGTTTTTTTAAAATTTACGGTCAAAATCTTCTTAATCGTGGTCATTTTTTCGTTAGACCATCGATAATTGGCGATTAGTATAATAGCATGCGGCGTGACGTCAGTTATTTTTGTCGTATCACGGGGGAGCCATTGCATTGCATCCCCAATCGAACGCGGCGTTTTTGGGGAAATATCTTGAGAACCAATAACGATAACTGACGTTTTTTAGGGTCGGCAACACGGGTGATGGGGTGACGCAACATTTGGGCCTAAATTTTATTTGGTACTGCGGCTATGACGTCATTAAAATCTTTGACCGACCATATCTCAGGAACGGTTGGTCGTACCGAAACGATCCCATACATTTTTTTGATCAGTTTTTCAAGCTCTACAGCATGGGTACACTTTCCATTTCCAATTCCGTAATTAAAATTTTCGTCACGGGGTACACACACGGGAACGCGTCGTATTTCTGCAGATTTTTTTCGAAATTAAAGTCGTAAAAAACTTTTACGCGAGATACTAGTCTTATTATAATAATCCGTGATTGTGCATACCACTTTTATTTTAGAGAGTGACATATTTAGTTTAAATTTACGGTCATCGTCCTCTTATGTGCGCGTAAAACCACGTAGATGCGAGAGACACTTTTTTCACGATCATTCCAAAAGCACGTGGCATCATTTGACGTCAGATGTTTTATGATCACGGGGAATCATTGCATTGCATCCCCAATCGAACGCGACGTTTTTGGGGAAATATCTCGAGAACCAATAGGGATAACTGACGTTTTTTAGGGTCCGCGATTCGGGCGATGGGGTGACGCAACATTTGGGCCTAAATTTTTTTTGGTACTGCGGATATGACGTCATCAAAATCTTTGATTGATGATATCTCTCCAACGGTTGGTCGTAGCGAAATGATCCCATACATTTTTTTGATCAGCTTTTCGAGCTCTACAACATGGGTACACTTTTGAGTTGCGATTCTATGATTTATTTTTTCGTCACGAGGTACGTACACGGGAATGGTGGATTTGTCCTAATGTTTTCGAAGTTAAGTTCGGTAAAAAGTTTTTACCCGGGATACTAGTATATACTAATTCGCGTTGTGCATACCACTTTTATTTTAGAGAGTGATATATTTAGTTTTAATTTACGGTCATCGTCCTCTTATGTGCGCGTAAAACCACGTAGATGCGAGAGACACTTTTTTCACGATCATTCCAAAAGCACGTGGCATCATTTGACGTCAGACGTTTTATGATCACGGGGAATCATTGCATTGCATCCCCAATCGAACGCGACGTTTTTGGGGAAATATCTCGAGAACCAATAGGGATAACTGACGTTTTTTAGGGTCCGCGATTCGGGCGATGGGGTGACGCAACATTTGGGCCTAAATTTTTTTTGGTACTGCGGATATGACGTCATCAAAATCTTTGATTGATGATATCTCTCCAACGGTTGGTCGTAGCGAAATGATCCCATACATTTTTTTGATCAGCTTTTCGAGCTCTACAACATGGGTACACTTTTGAGTTGCGATTCTATGATTTATTTTTTCGTCACGAGGTACGTACACGGGAATGGTGGATTTGTCCTAATGTTTTCGAAGTTAAGTTCGGTAAAAAGTTTTTACCCGGGATACTAGTATATACTAATTCGCGTTGTGCATACCACTTTTATTTTAGAGAGTGATATATTTAGTTTTAATTTACGGTCATCGTCCTCTTATGTGCGCGTAAAACCACGTAGATGCGAGAGACACTTTTTTCACGATCATTCCAAAAGCACGTGGCATCATTTGACGTCAGATGTTTTATGATCACGGGGAATCATTGCATTGCATCCCCAATCGAACGCGACGTTTTTGGGGAAATATCTCGAGAACCAATAGGGATAACTGACGTTTTTTAGGGTCGGTGACACGGGTAATGGAGTGACGCAACATTTGGGCCTAAATTTTATTTGGTACTGCGGATATGACGTCATCACAATCTTTGACCAATGATATATCTGCAACGGTTGGTCGTAGCGAAATGATCCCATACATTTTTTTGCTCAGTTTTTCAAGCTCTACAACATGGGTACACTTTTGAGTTGCGATTCTATGATTTATTTTTTCTTCACGGGGTACATACACGGGAATGGTGGATTTGAACTAATGTTTTCGAAGTAAAGTTCGGTAAAAAGTTTTTACCCGGGATACTAGTCTACTTATACTAATCCGCGTGCGTGTGTAACACATTTAATTTAGAGAGTGTTTGTTTTTTTGTTTTTTAATGGTCAAAATCTTCTTAATCGTGGTCATATAGCGGCAGTTAGACCACGCAAGACACATCCACGATTAGTATAACAGCAGGTGGCATTTGACGTCAGAAGTTTTTATGACCACGGGGAACCATTGCATTGCATCCCCAATCGAAGGCGACGTTTTTGGGGAAATATCTCGAGAACCAATAGGGGTAACTGACGTTTTTTAGGGTCCGCGATACGGGTGACCGGGTCACGCTACATTTGAGCTCAAATTTTATTTGGTACTGCGGCTATGACGTCATCAATATCTTTGATCGACGATATTTCTGTAACGGTTGATCGTAGCGAAACGATCCCATACAATTTTTTGCTCAGTTTTTCGAGCTCTATAACATAGGCACGGTCTCTTTTTGAGATTCGGTGATTGAATTTTTCGTCACCTGTTTTCGTCACATTATTTTCGAAATTAAAGCCGTAAAAAACTTTTACGCGAGATACGAGTCTTATTATACTAATTCGCATTTGTGCATACCACTTTTATTTTAGAGAGTGATATATTTAGTTTAAATTTACGGTCATCGTCCTCTTATGTGCGCGTAAAACCACGTAGATGCGAGAGACACTTTTTTCACGATCATTCCAAAAGCACGTGGCATCATTTGACGTCAGTTTTTATGATCACGGGGAATCATTGCATTGCATCCCCAATCGAACGCGACGTTTTTGGGGAAATATCTCCAGAACCAATAGGGATAACTGACGTTTTTTGGGGTCAGCGATACGGGTGATGTGGTGACGCATCATTTAGGCCTAAATTTTATTTGGTACTGCGGATATGACGTCATCGAAATCTTTATCAGCGATATCTCTGCAACGCTTGGTCGTAGCGAAACGATCCCATACATTTTTTTGATCAGATTTTCGAGCTCTACAACATGGCTACATTTTCCGTTTCCAATTCCTAAATTGAAATTTTCATCACGGGGATCGTTCACGGGAAAGGCGATTTTGACCCATCCTTTTCGAAGTTAAGTTCGGTAAAAAGTGACACTTTTTTCACGATCATTCCAAAAGCACGTGGCATCATTTGACGTCAGTTTTTATGATCACGGGGAATCATTGCATTGCATCCCCAATCGAACGCGACGTTTTTGGGGAAATATCTCAAGAACCAATAGGTATAACTGACGTTTTTTGGGGTCAACGATACGGGTAATGGGGTGACGCATCATTTGGGCCTAAATTTTATTTGGTACTGCGGATATGACGTGATCGAAATCTTTGATCAGCGATATCTCCGCAACGGTTGGTCGTAGCGAAACGATCCTATACACTTTTTTGATCAGCTTTTCGAGCTCTACAACATGAGTACACTTTTGAGTTGCGATTCTATGATTAATTTTTTCGTCACGGGGTACGTACACGGGAATGGCGGATTTGACCTATGTTTTCGAAGTTAAGTTCGGTAAAAAGTTTTTACCCGGGATACTAGTCTATATATACTATTCCGCAATCGTGCATCCCACTTTTATTTTAGAGAGTGTTTTGTTTTTTTAAAATTTACGGTCAAAATCTTCTTAATCGTGGTCATTTTTTCGTTAGGCCATTGATAATTGACGATTAGTATAATAGCACGCGGCGTGACGTCAGTTATTTTTATCGCATCACGGGGGAATCATTGCATTGCAACCCCAATCGAACGCGACGTTTTTGGGGAAATATCTCGAGAACCAATAGGGATAACTCACGTTTTTTGGGGTGCGCGATACGGGTGACGGGGTGGCGCAACATTTGGGCCTAAATTTTATTTGGTACTGCGGATATGACGTCATTAAAATCTTTGATCGACGATATCTCTGCAACGGTTGATCGTAGCGAAACGATCCCATAGATTTTTTTGATCAGCTTTTCGAGCTCTACAACATGGGAACACTTTCCAGTCACGATTTTGTGATTTAATTTTTCGTCACCTATTTTCGACACATCCCTTACGAAATTATAGCCGTAAAAAACTTTTACGCGAGATACTAGTCTTATTATACTAATTCGCAATTGTGTGTAACACTTTTATTTTAGAGAGTGACATATTTGTTTTTTTTTCACGGTCAAATCCTTCTTATTTTTTCCCTTTTTGTCGTAAAACCACGTAGAGGGGAGAACACTTTTTTTGATTTTCCGCGATTAGTATATGCTCCTCCGTTTTGTTATTTTTGGTTTGCGCAGTGGAAATCAGCCGAAAAACGTCTTTGGAGGAGTGCGAGCAATGCAATCTTCTTCGTTTGAAATTTGTCAACGATCATTTCGTGAGCAAGAAACTTCGCGAAGAAGACGTGTTTCTTTTTGTATACGAATATTTTAATTTAAATTTGATTGTCTTAGGCAGCAAATCGACGAAAGAACTGACAAAGAAACACAGGTTTGTTGCACGAAGGTATTGTTATTATTATAAAACGTTTTATTATCGGGTAGCACGTGTAAGTGAGTTAGTTGTTTGTTTACAATGAAAAATCATATTTAGATATACAGAAGAAGTGCAGTGAAGTTTTTAAAAATTAGCTGCAGAAAGATCGAACGAACAAAAGGTATTATTATAAAACTTTTATTTTTGATTAATAAAAGAACAAGTTAGGTACATGTATTTGTATTTAAATGTATTTAAATGTTTGTTTATGTTATCAAATATCGCTATACAGAAGAAAGTGTAGTGAAGAAATGCAGAACAAAATGATGTTTATTTACACAGTAAGGAATGGTTTTAATTTAGTTTTGAAAGATTTAGCTTTGAATAGATATCTTATTATATGAGTTCTTTCGTTTAGTTTATATGCTACTGGATGAAAAACGAAGACGAGAGTAATTTGTTTTGGTAACGCGCGCTATTATTATTTTTATAGTTAGCAAAGAAGATTTGATTTGATTTATTTATTTACAGATCAATTAAAAATGGTCCCACAGCTATGACTGTTTTCCTTTCTCATGGCTGTGGAAGTAGGGAACGTGTTATGCTGTCAAATTGTATCTATTGACGATGTTTGATGCTTTGTCTGCATGCCTTTCTGCCAGCCATTTATGCCTTTTGTTTTAGTTTGCTTAAATATGGTTGCAGTAGTAGTAAGTATTGTAGCTGTTCTTTACTGAAATCTTTTTCTTTTAGGTCAGAAAAGAAAAAGTGTAGCTATTTATAAACGAAATTTATAAATGTATAAATGAAACACATGGTATGTTGAGAAGGTTATTTAAGAAAAGAATGGATTATGTATTTCATTGCGATTGTTCTACAAAAAAGAAGCATTGTTGGGGTATATTTTTCTTCAGTTTATATTTGTTTACGGCATTCATTATTTTGTGTTATGTTAATTGCTACATACATACTTGCTAGGTATATAAGTTTAGCATTATGTTTTTATTTGTTGCTTTTAATATCTTCTGGGTATTCAATTATGGTTTTGGTCAAAGTAGTATTTTTATTAATTTGATGTTTGGTTGTGTATGCCAGGTAAAAGTCTTTATTCTGTTCAGCTCCAGTGTTGAGTGAACCCGTATTGACTCACAGTATCGGTTGACTTTATAGACCAAATTTTGTTTTTAATTGTTATCTTTAGGATAAATGCGTACTTGAATTTTCTTTTTGTTTTTTCTTTCTTTTTGTTTTATTTTTTATTTCAATATTGTTATAGCATGATTAGGTTTTCGGTATTACAATTCAAGTATTAATTTTTTAGGTAATAATAAAAAAAGCATAAAGAAATGAAACTCATGGTTTTAATCATGACGTTGATGGTTTTGGGAAGAACAGACTACATATAATTTCAAAATTCATTAATGATTACAGTCCAGAAGTAACCTTGGAACAAAAGAAAAAGTTGGAAGGTATCAATTTGTTTTGAATTAACATTTTGTAATGTTTGGTTTTGTGGTAAACAGTTCTGTGTTATATATTGCCATTTTTTTACATTAAAGTTACTTCTCTTCTGCGTATAAATATATTATTCTGAGCCATGTTGCTATTTGTTTCTGTTTTTAATCTTCTGAATGTAATAACAAATAAGTGCCTGTAAAAAACTTTTACACAAATGAAATTCTGCGACAGAACGCATACTGAACATGGGTGGCGAGCGACGCCGCCTGGGATGTTTTTGAGTTGCGATTCTATGATTTATTTTTTCGTAACCGGGTACGTACACGGGAATGTTAAGTTCGGTAAAAAGTTTTTACCCGGGATACTATACTAATCCGCAATCGTGCATCCCACTTTTATTTTAGAGAGTATTGTGTTTTTTCCAAATTTACGGTCAAAATCTTCTTAATCGTGGTCATTTTTTCGTTAGACCATTGATAATTGACAATTAGTACAATAGAACGCGGCGTGACGTCAGTTTTTTTATCTTATCACGGGGGAACCATTGCATTGCGTCCCCAATCGAACGCGACGTTTTTGGGGAAATATCTCGAGAACCAATGGGGATAACTGACGTTTTTTAGGGTCCGCGATACAGGTGATGGGGTGACGCAACATTTGGGTCAAAATTTTATTTGGTACTGCGGCTATGACGTCATTAAAATCTTTGATCGACGATATCTCTGCTGCGGTTGATCGTAGCGAAACGATCCCATACATTTTTTTGCTCAGTTTTTCGAGCTCTACAACATGGGTACGCTTTCCATTTCCAATTCCGTAGTTAAAATTTTCGTCACGGGGTACACACACGGGAACGCGTCGTATTTCTGCAGATTCTTTTCGAAATTAAAGTCGTAAAAAACTTTTACGCGAGATACTATCTTATTATACTAATTCGCAATTGTGCATCCCACTTTTATTTTAGAGAGTGACATATTTGGTTTTTTTTCGCGGTCAAATCCTTCTTATTTTTTCCCTTTTTGTCGTAAAACCACGTAGAGGGGAGAACACTTTTTTTGATTTTCCGCCATTAGTATATGCTCCTCCGTTTTGTTATTTTTGGTTTGCGCAGTGGAAATCAGCCGAAAAACGTCTTCGGAGGAGTGCGAGCAATGCAATGTCAATCGTTCGAAATTTGTCAACGATCATTTCGTGAGCAAGAAACTTCGCGAAGAAGACGTGTTTCTTTTTGTATACGAATATTTTAATTTAAATTTGATTGTTTTAGTTAGTCGATTTTTTAATGATCCCTTCGCGCTAAGATCTGATTCAACAATAAATTTACAAAACCGTGTGAGCTGACATGTTTTTTATGCAGTTTTAAGCAGTTTTAAACTGTGATTTATTAGATTTAGATTTTTGGGTGTAGTTTAACAATGAAACCTAAAGGACAGTTACAACTATAACAGTTATCTTAATGGCCATAAATGCCACAGCTCCTCATAGACCTATTGAAGCTTTAGCTTCAAGGGCATAAACAACAGATGACCAGTACAATATATGTGGGGAAAGCAAAGAGGGTTCGAAAATAACATTAGAACACCAACAGTACCTTCCCAAAAGTGATTGCAAAGCTTGCCGTGCTTGTAACACATTGTAACACCTTAGCCTATCTAGTAACGCTGTGTAACACGATTTCAGAAAAGAAAACTGTTTAACAATATCATAGTTTGATACAGTTCGTTCCCAATCTATTCTGCTAGAGTACAGTCTCTCCAAAAGAGATTGGAAAGCTTGCAAAGCTTGTAGCCCCTTGTAACATCTTAGTCTATCTAGTAACGCCTTGTAACACGATTTCAGGAAAGAAAAATGTTTAGCAATATTATAGCTTCATACATTTCGTTCCCAGTCCAGTCCAGTAGAGTCCAGTCTTTCTAAAAGAGATTGCAAAGTGACTAATGACTATGGTATATGTAGGCAATATCTTAATTTTATCTTAACAATATCTCAATATCTTAATTTCGAATAGCTGAAAGTCCGGTTTCACATCTTCTGCATTGCTGATAGGATTGAACAGATCCACATCCTCCCCACCACAAGTACTGGACGCTTGATCTTCCTCAGGATCATCGGCAACGTGTATCTGTTCACACAATTGTTTTCGGATTGATTCGTAGTTTGGATATCTTTTGAAAAATATATCGTATCGAAACCAAGATCTTCGGTCTTTGTTCGAAAGAAGCCATGCATCGTAAAAGCTATCTGGACCTTGCTAGTCCGTTCTTTAAAGCTTCTTCAGACACTTCATGATTCTGCCACGCATCTGGCTGATAGGTGGCTAAATCGTATACCTTTTCTAAGAAGTTTTCTAATTTACCCTAGCATTCTCTTTATGCTTCTGCGGAGCAATAAAATAATGCAGGTAAATATTTGTTTTGAAAAATCGCGTTACAATGAGTTACTAGATAGGCTAATGTGTTACAAGCTGTTACAAGCACGGTAAAATTTCCAATCTCCTTCTGGAGACTGGAATATATGAGAAAGGACTGGGAACGAACTGTATGAAACTGCAATACTGCAAAACTTCACAATCCCTTATGAAAATGTGCCGTGCTTGTAACCCCTTGTAACACCTTAGCCTATCTAATAACGCTTTGTAACACGATTTCACAAAAGAAAAATGTTTAGCAATATCATAGCTTCATACATTTCGTTCTCAGTCCAGTCTAGTAGAGTCCAGTCTTTCCAAAAGATTTTCTAAAAGTTTCTAATAAGTTTTAAAATATTGTAGTTCCATACAGATAGTTCCCGGTCCATCCTTGGTAGTGTCCAGTCTCTCCAAAATATATTGGAAAGATTGCAAAGCTTGTAACCCCTTGTAACACCTTAGCCTATCTAGTAACGCCTTGTAACACCATTTCAGAAAAGAAAAACTCTTGGCTATATTAGAGTTTGATACAGTTCGTTTCCAGTCCATTCTGTTAGGGTCCAGTCTCTTCAAATGAGATTGCAAAGTTTGCCGCATTTAGTGCCGGGGAATATTTTTATTTTCAGAAATGTGTTACAAGAAGTTACTAGATAGGCTAAGGTGTTACAAGCGGTTACAAGCACGGTAAAATTTCCAATCTCCTTTTGGAGACTGGAATCTATGAGAAAGGACTGGGAACGAACTGTATGAAACTACAATACTGCAAAACTTAACAATCCCTTTTGAAAATGTGCCGTGCTTGTAACCCCTTGTAACACCTTAGCCTATCTAGTAACGCTGTGTAACACAATTTCAGAAAAGAAAATGTTTAGCAATATTATAGTTTGATACACTTCGTTCCCAATCTATTCTGCTAGATTCCAGTCTTTCATAAGAGATTAGAAATTTTGCCGTGCTTGTAACCCCTTGTAACACCTTAGCCTATCTAGTAACGCTTTGTAACACGATTTCACAAAAGAAAAAAGTTTAGCAATATTACAGCTTCATACAATTCGTTCCCAGTCCAGTCCAGTAGGGCCCAGTCTTTCTAAAAGAGATTGCGAAGTTTTAAAATGTTGCAATTCCATACAGATAGTTCCCAGTCCATTTTGGTAGACTCCAGTCTCTCCAAAATAGATTGGAAAGATTGCAAATCTGGTAACCCCTTGTAACACCTTAGCCTATCTAGTAACGCCTTGTAACACTATGTTAGAAAAAAAAAATGTTTAGCAATATTATAGCTTCATACATTTCGTTCCCAGTCCAGTCCAGTAGATTCCAGTCTTTCTATAAGAGATTGAAGTTTTAAAATTTTGTAATTCCATACAGATAGTTCCCAGTCCAACCTGCTAGAGTCCAGTCTCTCCAAAAAGGATAGGATAGTTCGCCATCCCTTTTCGAAAGAGTGGACTCTATTGGACTGTACTGGGTACGAACTGCATCAAACTATAATGTTGCTAAACATTTTTCTTTTGTGAAATCGTGTTACAAAGTGTTACTAGATAGGTTAAGGTGTTACAAGGGGTTACAAGCACGGCGCATTTTCAAAAGGGATTGCAAAGTTTTGCCGTATTGTAGTTTGATACAGTTCGTTCCCAGTCCTTTTTCATAGATTCCAGTCTCCAAAAGGAGATTGGAAATTTTTCCGTGCTTGTAACAGCTTGTAACACCTTATCCTATCTTGTAACGCCTTGTAACACGATCGCAAAAAAGAAAAATGCTTTGCTATATTATAGTTTGATACAGTTTGTTTCCAGTCCCTTCTGTTAGGTTCCAGTCTCTTCAAATGAGATTGCAAAGTTTGCCGCGTTTATTGCCGCGGAATATTTTTTATCTTCAGGAATATGTTACAAGAAGTTACTAGATAGGCTAAGGTGTTACAATGTGTTACAAGCACGGCAATTTTTCTAATCTCTTGTGAAGAGACTGCACCCTAGCAGAATGGACTGGGAACGAACTGTATCAAACAATAATATTGCTAAACATTTTTCTTTTTTGAAATCGTGTTACACAGCGTTACTAGATAGGCTAAGGTGTTACAAGGGGTTACAAGCACGGCAAAATTTCCAATCTATTTTGGAGAGACTGGACTCTACCAGAATGGACTGAGAACTATCTGTATGGAATTGCAATATTTTAAAACTTTGCAATCTCTTTTAGAAAGACTGAACTCTACTGGACTGGACTGGGAACGAAATGTATGAAGCTATAATATTGCTAAACATTTTTCTTTTTTGAAATCGTGTTACACAGCGTTACTAGATAGGCTAAGGTGTTACAAGGGGTTACAAGCACGGCAAAATTTCCAATCTATTTTGGAGAGACTGGACTCTACCATAATGGACTGAGAACTATCTGTATGGAATTGCAATATTTTAAAACTTCGCAATCTCTTTTAGTAAGACTGGACTCTACTGGACTGGACTGGGAACGAATTGTATGAAGCTGTAATATTGCTAAACTTTTTTCTTTTGTGAAATCGTGTTACAAAGTGTTACTAGATAGGCTAAGGTGTTACAAGGGGTTACAAGCTTTGCAAGTTTTCCAATTTCTTTTGGAGAGACTGTACTCTAGCAGAATAGACTGGGAACGAACTGTACCAAACTATAATATTGCTAAACATTTTTCTTTTTTGAAATCGTGTTACACAGCGTTACTAGATAGGCTAAGGTGTTACAAGGTGTTACAAGGAAAAAATTGTAAAACTACTGCTTAACCTGAACTTAACCATCACCTCAAAACCATACTAGTTTGAAAGTGGTCTGGGCATTTTCAAAATGGACTAGGTACTAGCTAGATGTATCATCAAAAGATATTTTATCTTCAAAAATATGTTACAAGAAGTTACTAGATAGGCTAAGGTGTTACACGGTTTTACAAGGATCGAGTGGGTCACTGTAAAAGCGAGATCATTTTATTAATCCATCTTTCTATGCGCATTTCAAGATCATGGCCGATGAGCTAACTGATACACAATTGCTACAGCATTTAGACAGTCCAATTTACATTTTTGATGAAGAAGACATCCTGGGTCAAATATTACGTAGAGATTCTGCAACTCCCCCGGAGCCGTTTGAGCGGATCAAAAACCAATGGCCTTATTCTGATGAAGAAGGCGTATTTTCCTCTCAGGTGGAGGTTGCTGACAATGATATAAAAAGTAAGATCGTGATGGTAAATTCATTTAATTTTTAGAATAAAATAAAAATAATTTTTTTTTATTTTTTAAATCATATTATTGTTTAATTATATTCAACTATTTTTATTCAATTATATATGTCTTAAATTTTATTTGTTTGTTTAGATTCTCTTTTAAACAATCGCTTTCTTTTAGATTCAAATAGAAACGAACCTGACAGTTCAAATGAAAAGCAAGACAAAGATTGGAATAATTTAGTTTTTATAGAACCCAACGAAATGGTCGAAAATTACATTGTAAGTTATGAGGAATCTGAAGAGGAACATAGTAAATAAATATGATAACCATTTTGTTTTGATAAGGGAAGAATTGAAGGCTGATCAAAAGTTAAGGATCACTAAGGTTTTCAATTTAAATTCATTTTCAACTAAAGTATACATGTGCTTCATACAGCCGAAATACTTTTGAAATATTCTTCTGCGTTACGTTTATATGCCTGAGATTCCGAGCGCATTCTCAGGGTGTCCTTGTTACGACACGAATGAAACAAGTATTCAGGATCTTTTAGTATTAATGTCCAAAATCCCTTGCCATATTTTGCAATGCCTTTACACAAACAAACGTCTTCTTCCTTTGTGAACTTTACCCGCGTTTTGGTTTGTTCATTTACAACTTCTTTCTTCAAATTCACGTCAGAACTTATAAGTGGTACAAGCGCTCGATCTACATGCAAGTCGGTAGTGGCAGAGCTATCTAAGTTAGCTGAAATGGTATTCCTTATTGTTACATCGTCGTCGTCGTTAGCCTTGCCAACAGCTTGTTCAGATGAACTACTGCAGGGCTGTGACATTATCGTTTCTGCTTGATCGAGTACTTGCTGATCGAATGTACGCGCCGTGTTGTTGATCGATCTTAAAACGTCCATCATGCCTGCACTCACTTCCTTTCGTTTATCACCAATCAGTTTCTCCATGCATTGCTTGCTGCGTGAAGCAACGTCTCTTGACAAACTCTTTTGATAAGCCACTTTGGCCACGTGAGAACTGTGCTTTTGGTCACGTGAAACAATTTCTCTTTCCGATTTGCTGAGTCTCTCAGCACTTTCCGTCTCCACAATTTGCCGATAGCGAGTCGGGTGTATGTATTTCCCAATAGCCTCGTGAACGAGGACGCTCATGGCTGACGAGAAGGCGGTGTATTGTTTCCCCTTGTTTGTAACGAGCAAATAGTCACAGCTTGGATTTAGTTTCGGTCGCACTAACTGGATATAGAAATCGAGAATCTCCATAGTTTCGGAATCGAGAATTACAGTGTCAAATAGATATCTTTCGGCAGTTTTAAATTCCTTTTGGTCGATGTAACCTCCATCTGTCTTTGCTTTCTCAATCATTTCTATGGTTAAGTATTGATAGGTCATTGGTCTGGAGCACTTAACACGAACAAATAAATACGTAGCAATGAATCTCGTTGCAAACGCCAGTTGAGATGCCGACACGTTTCGTTGGTCTCTGCATTCTTGTAGGATGTCTCGAAAACGATTGATGTGGTATGGGATGACATTTTCCATTTCCTCTAAGCTCGCCCAACTGTTTCGAGCAATGAGTGTCTCTAAATCCAGGTTTCGAGAATACTCGAGTCTCTTTCTCTTTCCGAGATTTTCTTTACCACGTCGTATGTAAACTTCGGTGACGGCAAAACAACGTAAAGTGCTGTCGGAGACACCGTTCGCTTTTCGAAAGTCCAGTATGTCTGATATTGATTTTAAGTAATTTAACGACGCCGAACAACTTAGTTTCCAGTCTTCTTCAAGTATTTTAAGGAAGTCCATAATGATGGAGGGTGTACCCAAGCAACAATCGACGAATTCTTCGGTTAAACACGATTCCGATTCCAGGTCGTCTACACTAGCCATTAAAAACTTCATACATCGTTGTGCACTTTGCTTTGCTTCTTTTTCAGACTTCCCTCCTCCGCATGGTGTACGCAGCCAGTTCAAAAACGTCTTTCCAATACCATCGTTTATAGAAAAGGAAGGCTTGTGTGCCGTACACACTTTCTTTCTGATTGGCTGTTGTGCCTCGACTTCTTCCCTTTTGATATCTGGAGCTTCGTCAAAATAGTAATACCAACAATGCTTGGCATCGATATGCTTGCGTAAACCTCGACTGCTTTTAAAACCAATGTGTAGGCAATTTTGCACAGGGCAGATGTAAACATTTCTATCGTTTGGACGTAATACCAACTTTCTCTTGTGTTTAGCAGCGCCATTGATTCCAACCCAGTTCACAACTAATGTTCTCTTCGACATTTTAAAAACTTTTTTATTTTATTTAAAAACATTTTTTATTTTATTTAAAAACATTTTTTATAACTTCAAACATGTAACTTTTAACTTAACGATTTACACAAATAAAAAACGAATACTTAGTTCTTTAAACTTGAATGACATATTTATACCGTAGTGCGTTTCACAGGAGAGTCATTTATTCATTCCTTTTGACAAAGGAACAATGTATTCCTTTTAAGTGGTATACACAAACTGTTTCATTACAAAAAGAATAGTTCGTGCCTTATGTAGTGAACAATCAAGACTTAACTAAAAGGAAACATTTTGGAGTGCGCGATGGAACAAAACGATCCTGTTAAGGCACTCCATATTGATCTCCTTAGTAGTGAACAAACTTTTCATTCACAAAAGAACAAGAGTGCACGATTTGTATAACAATGAAACACAGAGAACGTTATAGACTATTAAGGAACAATTAAGCGTGTCAAACTCTGTTCATTGACAGTTCACTGTCAAAATATTCTCAAGGGTCTTTCAACAAGAGTTTGAATGGGACAAACGACCCGAGTAAAAATTATAAAGCTACAATAAGGCAGCAAATCGACGAAAGAACTGACGAAGAAACACAGGTTTGTATGCACGAAGGTATTGTTATTATTATAAAACGTTTTATTATCGTGTTTATTGCTAAACTTTTACTCTTATTAATAAAAGAACACGGGTTAGTTGTTTGTTTACAATGAAAAATCATATTTAGATATACAGAAGAAGTGCAGTGAAGTTGTTAAAAATTAGCTGCAGAAAGATCGAACGAACAAAAGGTATTATTATAAAACTTTTATTTTTGATTAATAAAAGAACAAGTTAGGTATATGTATTTGTATTTAAATGTATTTAAATGTTTGTTTACGTTTTAGTTATCAATTTATTGTTAAACTTTTATTGTTATTGCATTTTAGATTTTATTTTAGATTAATAAAAGAACAGGTATAACCACATGCTTAGGTGAGTTTTTAAACAGATGTTGTTTTTTATATATAGGTTTTTTCAGAGGAAAACGAAACGAAGAACGAGATGAAGAAAGTCTATTTTTATTTTACGAGCTGTTTACGTATTTCTTTTTACAGTTATCAAATAGTTATGGGAGTGCAGCAGTAGAGTAGTGTAGATGAAGTTGAAGTTGTTTAAAAATGGCTGCAGAAAGGATGCTGTTTATTTACATTGGTGAAGAAAATGGTTGTACTTCTTTTTTCGGAGAGAAATTGTTTGGAAAAGATATAAAGTAATATACGTAAGTACATGAGTCAAACGGATTTAGTAAATACAGCGTTAAAAGAGAGTAAAAACAGAGTTAAAACGATCAAATCATTAAGATGCATGTCCCTCGAGCATTTAATGATTTGTTTTGGTAACGAAGTTGCTGTTCCTTATTTTATTTAATTCAAAATGGCTCCACAGTTATGAAGTTACGAAGAAAGCATTTTTATGACTTTCACTGTATAAAAATGGTATTGGAATTGCAGTAGAAAACAAATAGAAAGTGTATGTTTACAATAGGAAAGTATGCTGGAAAGTTAATCGAGTGTTATTAATTTGTTTACAGGTATGAAATACAGAAAGTAAAAGAGTTTAGAAGTGTTTGATAATGGCTACAGAACATGATCAATATTGTTTACTATCATGATGATGTGAATTGGTATTGAAAAGTAAAGTTAAAATAGTATCTATTTAGTTAAACACTGTTAGTATTAGTGGATACATAAAGGATAAGAGGGATGTTTACTGTTGTGTTTTGAATTTTCCAGCAGAGAGAAGCTTTGAACTGGAAATAAAAAATGGCTCCACGAATGTTTTCATATGTTAAAAATTTTTCAGCTATACTAATTCTGACATCACGTTTGTGTTTTTAATTATTATTTTTAAGGTTAATACATTTTCAAAGTTTCTTTTACTTTGTTTTGTTTTTCTTTAGATTTTGTCATAGCATGATTAGGTTTTTTGTATATGTTTTTTTAATGTTTTGATCTGTTAAAATAGAAATGAAGCACATGATGGGTTATAATGTCGAGAGGGTTACTTAAGATTTACTTACTTAATGACTGTGCAATGAAACTATCTTACAAAAAATAAGTGTTGTTGGCTGTATTTTTCTTAAGTTTATATTCTATCGCGTTTATGCATATTTTGTGTTATGGTAATCGTTTACGTACTATGCCTAGGTATATAACTTTGAATTTATGATTTTATTTGTGACTTTTTATCTTTTGTGTAAATTTTTCTTCTTAGTTATTGTTTTTAGGATAAATACGTACTTGAATTTCCTTTTTTTCTTTTTGTTTCTTTTTTTTTTTTTCGGTATTACAATTGAAACATTATTCTTTTAGGCAATAATAAAAAAAGCATAAAGAAATGAAACTCATGGTTTTAATCATGATGTTGATGGTTTTGGGAAGAACTAACTATATCATTTCAAAAATTCATTAATGGTTGCAGTCCAGAAGTAACTTTTGAACAAAAGAAAAAGTTGGAAGGTATCATTTTTGTAATGTTATTCAATGTCTGGTTTTGTATGTCTTAGTAAACGGTTCTGTGTTATATATTGAATATTTTTACATTAAAGTTACTTCTCTTCTGCGTATGAATATATATTCTGAGCCATGTTGCTATTTGTTTCTGTTTTAAATTTTCTGAATGTAAGAAATGAATTAAAAAATTAATGCCTGAAAAGAAACTTTTGCAAGACTTAAATTCTGCTACACAACGCATACTGAACATGGGTGGCGAGCGACGCCTCCTGGGATGTTTTTGAGTTGCGATTCTATGATTTATTTTTTCGTCACAGGGTACGTACACGGAAATGGTAGATTTGACCTAATGTTTTCGAAGTTAAGTTCGGTAAAAAGTTTTTACCCGGGATACTAGTCTTATTATACTAATTCGCGTTGTGTGTCACACTTTTATTTTAGAGAGTGACATATTTGTTTTTTTTTTCACGGTCAAATCCCTCTTATTTTTTCCCTTTTTGTCGTAAAACCACGTAGAGCGAGAACACTTTTTTTGATTTTCCGCGATTAGTATATGCTCCTTCGTTTTGTTATTTTTGGTTTGCGCAGTGGAAATCAGCCGAAAAACGTCTTTGGAGGAGTGCGAGCAATGCAATGTTAATCGTTCGAAATTTGTCAACGATCAATTTGTGAGCAAGAAACTTCGCAAAGAAGACGTGTTTCTTTTTGTATACGAATATTTTAATTTAAATTTGATTGTTTTAGGCAGCAAATCGACGAAAGAACTGACGAAGAAACACAGGTTTGTATGCACGAAGGTATTGTTTTATTCGTTTTATTATCGGGTAGCACGTGTAAGTGAATTAGTTGTTTGTTTACAATGAAAAATCATATTTAGATATACAGAAGAAGTGCAGTGAAGTTTTTAAAAATTAGCTGCAGAAAGATCGAACGAACAAAAGGTATTATTATAAAACTTTTATACAGAAGAAGTGCAGTGGAGTTTTGAAAAATTGGCTGTGCAGAACGATAAGACTTTTATTGTTTAATATTTTAGATTAATAAAAGAACAGGTTTTTAAATGTTTGTTTACGTTTTAGTTATCAAATATCGGTAAACAGAAGAAAGTGCAGTGGAGAAATGCAGTTTCATGTTTATTTACACAGTAAGGAATGGTTTTAATTTAGTTTTGAAAGATTAATTGATTTAGCTTTGAGTGGATGTCTCAGTTATTCTGTCGTTTAGTATGTGTATATGCTGCTGGATGAAAAGGAAGCCGAGAGAAATTTGTTTTGGTAACGCGCGCTATTATTACATTAAAAATGGTCCTACAGCTATGAATGTTTTTATTTCTCATGACGCTGTGGAAGTGGGGAATGTGTTATGCTGTCTGATTGTATCTATTGTATCTAATTTATATCGATGCTTGATGCTTTTGTCTGCCTGCCAAAAAGTACAAAATCTACTGGAAAATACAGAAAGTTTAGCAGTTTTTCCAAACGAAGAGAGCAGTTTTATGTATTTCACTTAAAAAAAATGGTAGCGAAAGTGTTTTATAAATACCTATGTATGTTTGCGCTGGAAAGTAAATAAAGTATTAGTAATTTGTTTACAGGTATGAATATAGAAGTAAAGAGTTTAGAAGTGTTTGAAAATGTCTACAGAAGATGATCAATGCTGTTTAGTTTACTAACATGTGAATTGGCAGTGAAAGGTATCCCATTTTGTTTGAAGTTCAGCTAAAGTTAAAATAGTATAAATCTATTTAGTTATAACACAGTTGGTATGCTGGATAAATAAGAATAAAGGGTTGTTTAACTGTTGTGAATTAGCCAGAGGAGATTTTAACTCAGATTAAAAATGTGGTTGTTTTCAATTTTTTATAAACTCTTTAGATATATAAATTCTGTCATTACGTTTATGTTTTTAATTATTATTCATAAGGTAGATGTGAATGGATTATGTATTTAAGAAGTTCATTAGTTATTACTGTGCAATGAAATGTTTATGCATTATTTTGTGTTATGGTAATCGTTTACGTACCTGGGTATATATATAAGTTTGGCATTATGATTTTATTTGTGACTTTTTATCTTCTGGGTAAATTTTGTTTTAAGGATAAATGCGTAGTTGAATTTCACTTTTTGTTGTTGTTGTTTATTTCAATATTCTTATAGCATGATTAGGTTTTCGATATTACAGTATTACAATTACTATTACGGTGTTTTGTTGTTTTGCGTTATTGTTTTTAGGATAAATGCGTAGTTGAATTGCATTTTTTTGTTGTTGTTGTTGTTGTTGTTGTTTATTTCAATATTCTTATAGCATGATTAGGTTTTCGGTATTACAATTCAAGTATTAATTTTTTAGGTAATAATAAAAACAAGCATAAAGAAATGAAACTCATGGTTTTAATCATGACGTTGATGGTTTTGGGAAGAACAGACTATATATCATTTCAAAAATTTATTAATGGTTGCTGTATTATGTAACTTCCGCACGAAAGAAACACAGTTGGAAGGTATCAATTTGTTTTCAATTCACATTTTGTAATGTTATTCAATGTTTGGTTTCGTATGTCTGGGTAAACAGTTCTGTGTTACATATTGCCATTTTTTTTACATTAAAGTTACTTCTCTTCTATATATTATTCTGAGCCATGTTGCTATTTGTTTCTGTTTTTAATCTTCTGAATGTAAGAAATGAATTAAAAAATTAATGCCTGTAGAAACTTTTACACGAGTTAAATTTCGCAACACAACGCATACTGAACATGGGTGGCGAGCGACGCCACCTGGGATGTTTTTGAGTTGCGATTCTATGATTTATTTTTTCGTCATGGGGTACATACACGGGAATGGTGGATTTGACCTAATGTTTTCGAAGCTAAGTTCGGTAAAAAGTTTTTACCCGGGATACTAGTCTACTTATAATAATCCGCAATCGTGTGTAACACATTTAACTTAGAGAGTGATGGTTTTTTTAAAAATTTACGGCCAAAATCTTCTTAATCGTGGTCATATAGCTGCAGTTAGACCACGCAAGACACATTCACGATTAGTATAATAGCACGGGGCATCTAACGTCAGTTATTTTTAAGCCAATCAAAACGCAAGAAATTATTTTTTCGCCGTTTTGATTGGTTGCCGACGGAATCCGTTAGTAAATCCCGTAGTCTACAGACAGTTTAGCACGAAGCAGACGAAGGTGAAAGGTGAAAGGTTTACTACACTTACTGGAAAGAAAAGAAAGTTTACAGAGGTATTTAGTGTATGTTTATAGTAGAAAATCTTCTGCAAAATAGAGAAAGTTACCTCACATAAGCATAAAAGCAGTTTTTCCAAACGAAGAAAGTAGTTTTATGTTTTTCAGTGTATAAATATGGTAGCGTAATTTCAGTGGAAAAGAAATAGCAGAAGAAAGTGTTTTAAGTATATGTTTACAGTAGGAAAGTGTACTGGAAAGTAGTAGTTTAAATTAGTAGTAGTTTAAAGTATTATTATTTTGTTTTCAGATATGAAATATGGAAAGTAAAGAGTTTATAAGTGTTTGAAAATGGCTGCAGAAGATGTTGTTGTTTACTAACATGATGATGTGAATTAGTATGGATAGGTATATTCTCTTTGTTTGAAGTTAAACCAAAGTTAAAATATTATAGATCTATTTAGTTAGAACACAGTTTATTTATCCAGCATTTTCGTTGCTTTCCTGTACGCACAATTTATTTTTACTACTATCATGAAAGATGTATTATGAATTTTGATGTGTGTCAGATCTTCCGATTAAAAAGTTTTTCTGTTCATAACTCGTGTGTTGATAGTAAACTAAAAATGCTTTAGCTGGAATACCTAGAGTTTCTTAATTAAAAGGGTGAGAAGTGTTTTTTCGTATTGACGTTAGATTTTTCATCACGGGCAACCATTGCATTGCATCTTCAATCGATACATTTTATTTTACAAAGTGAAAAAAGCCGATGCATACGCAGCGCGTATTTTTATTTTTGATGGGTTTAAGATCTTCCAAGTAAAACGACTGTTCTGCGCTCCTATATCTAAAGTTTAAAGTACTTACAGCACTGATACCCTTACTGTTCGTCATGCTGTGATTTAATTTTTCGAAACCATTTTTGAGACGTCATTTTCAGAATTAAAACCCGTAAAAAATTTTTACACGGGATACTAGTATATATTATACTTTGGAATGAACTAAACAGAATGGGAATAGATTTCGTAGGGATGAATGGAAGGGATGAATGAGGCAACAATATTCATTTCTTTCCTTTTTCTTTCTTTTTTATCAATATCAAAATCAGTAATGGACTGCCCGAGTATCTCTTAATGTTTCGATATTTGTAGAACGGTTTTTTGTACGGTTTGTTCCCTAAAAATAAAACGATAGAATTTCATACAATATAAAACCACGGTAGAGCCGCACCTAGGGCTGGAAAGCCCTTACATAATTTGACAATTTTATGTCATAAAATCTCAGTGGATCTAATATTGGATGATCGAGTCCAATCTCGTATCATAATAGAATCCAGACTCCTAATGTACCTTGGTTTAAAGCGTTTTAAGAGGATAACACGGAACTTTGGAATTTTTTTTCATAGCTTACAATAGGCTTGTGATAATGTTTCTGCCAAGTTGACTTCCTTGACCACTGCCCCCTTTTGAGGATGCCTTCCATGGATAGGCCTAATACCTTAGCCTTAGAGGTTGAAGCAGACCGACATGAATGAACCTTGAAGACATCAACATCAATCCCTGCTGCTTTCGTTTTACCCATCTTGAAGTGGTTGATCTTACCACTGCTTTGTGAGGTTTAATATAATTTAACAAGAGTTGTGTTTGACCAACTTCTTTCCAAATTTTAGATCTGCTCAAATATTCGTCTAAGCAAACTACCACGCACAATTTATCATTTGACTCAAACTTAAAAAACTCTGTTTTTGGAGGTGGTTTTCCTTGTCTCCAACTTTTAGTGATTTTGGAAAAATGTAAGATGTGGGAGTTTTCACCATGTATCTCGTATCTAGAAAAGAAATCTCATGACACCTTCCTGCAGATGTCAAAAATAAAAGCATTGTAAGCTTCAATATTAAGTCTTTATCTATCAAGTCTGCCCCATATTTTCTGACAGATCATCGACTGGAAGACATTATATTCGAACCGGATAAGGTGCTTAACATCATCAGGTCTCTTGACGTGAACAAATCCCATGGCTGGGATCAGATATCTGCCCGAATGGTCAAAATGTGTGATAAATCTTTAGTAAAGCCACTCATTGACATATTTCAGTTATCCCATGATAGTGGTATTTATCCTAGCCATTGGAAAAGGGGTAATCTTACTCCTTGTCACAAAAAGGGAGACAAATCATTGGTGAAAAACTATAGACCAGTATCTTTGCTGCCTGTCTTAGGTAAAATCTTTGAAAAATGCATATATGACGAGATTTATAGTTACTTTGAGCAGCACAAGCTTTTCTCCTCAAGTCAATCTGGCTTTCGCAAGAATGATTCCTGTATATCTCAGTTACTTTCAATAACGCATAATATCTTTCAAGGCTTTAATCTCAACCCACCGCTAGACACTCGAGGGGTTTTCCTTGATATCTCAAAAGCTTTCGATAGGGTTTGGCATGAAGGACTTGTTTTTAAATTGGAAACTTATGGTGTTGCTGGCAAACTTTTGAAATTGTTGACGGACTTCCTGTCTATTAGGTTTCAAAGGGTTGCCCTTAATGGCAAAGAATCTGAATGGCAGCAAATCATAGCAGGTGTACCCCAAGGCTCGATTCTCGGACCATTGCTTTTCCTAATATACATAAATGACCTCCCCGAAAATATGGAATCGACAGTCGATATCTTTGCTGATGACACTTCACTATTTTCTTTGGTACTAAATGCTGCTGTCTCAGCTAGGGAACTAAATGCTGATCTTAGTCGAGTGAGTGAGTGGGCTCGTCAGTGGAAAATGTCTTTTAATCCGGATCCATCTAAACAAGCCGTTGAGGTCTTATTTTCGAAAAGGATAAGTGTTGCCACAACTTATGATATTTATTTCAACGGTGTACCCGTTGCTTGCGAAGATGTTCAAAAACATCTTGGCCTTTACTTAGACAACGAGCTAAACTTTCGTCATCATCTGAATGAGAAGATATCTAAAGTCAATCGCGACATAGGAATGTTAAAGCGACTGCGAGGTAATCTGCCAAGAGACACTCTTTTGACAATATATAAATCTTTTATTAGGCCACATCTTGATTACGGTGATGTGATTTACGACAATCCTGGAAATGACTCGTTTACCCGGCGTCTTGAATCCATTCAATATCAAGCTGCTCTAGCCATTTCTGGATGTTTCCGTGGAACTTCAAGTGAGAAACTATACAATGAACTTGGACTCGAGTCATTGTCAGACCGAAGGTACTGTAGACGAATGTGCATGTTTTACAAAATTGTAAATGGCACAGCACCTCAATACTTACAAGACATATTACCAAGGACTTTTGCCCAAAGGTACCCTCTAAGGGCTACCAACGCAATACCCCCAATGTTTGGTCGAGTTGAATCTTTCAGAAATTCTTTTTTTCCTTATTGTATAAGTGAATGGAACAAGCTTGACGCTGGGCTAACGGGTCTTCCAAATTTGTTAATGTTCAAAAGGGAGATTTTGAAAGGTCGTAAACCTATGCCCAACTCGTTCTATAGGCTAGATGACATACCTGGAGTGACCTTGATTACACGACTAAGAGTAGGCTTTAGTCACTTAAAAGCACATAAATTCAGGCACAACTTCATGGATACGCTTGACCTTTTCTGTACGTGCCGTACTAATTCGGAGGAATCTACTGAGCACTACCTGCTTCACTGCCCAAATTATTCAAACTTACGTATTGTTTTATTTAATGACCTCCATGATGCGAACGTTCCTTTTATGCCTCTTTGTAGAAACGCTCTTGTCCGACTGCTTTTGTATGGAAATCCAATGTTTAAGGATGCAACCAATCGTCAAATTCTTAGATCGATTGCTAAGTTTATCAAAGGGACTGAGCGCTTCAGTCTGTCTCTTTTTATCGATACACCATTTTAGAGTCTGTTTCCATGCTATACGTTGTGTGTGTGTGTTTTTTTGTTTTTTTTATTCTGTCTTAGCTTTTTGTTTCAAGGCTGAATACCTGGCGATCTCACCTTCTGGTGCTTCGAAGGTGTTCAGTCTTACGTCCCGTTTTGTAACTTGATGTTTTGTAACTTCTTTCTCATAAAAAAAAAAAAAAAAAATACTAATGGTAGAAGTTGCCATTCGCTGGTATCCTGAAAGTTTCTGGATGCCCAATCTGCTCGAGTATTCAAGCGACCTGGGAGATACTCTGCAGTAATCGTGATCCCTTTTGCTATTAAAAATTTCCAAATATCCTTTGTTAAAGTCATCATTGCCTTGTTTTGTGTCCCCACCCCCATCTTGATAAGATACGACAGAGCTGACATATTGTCCATCTTAATATGTACTGAATCCAGTTGAAACATTCTGGCATATGTCAACAAGGCCAGATGATTAGCTTTCAGTTCTAGAATTTTGATATGTTGAAGAGCTTCCTGACTGCACCATTGTCCCCTTATTGATTTCCCCTGGCAATAAGCACCTCATCCTTTCTTTGATGCATCTGTTTGAATGCAAACCCTTCCTTTTGGGGAGAGAATCGATTTTCCATTTGAGAGTTGAAGGTTGTTCACCCACCATTCTAATTCCTCCTGACAATTTTGATCCAATTTCACCATTTTTTGAAATGAACTTCCCCTTAAACACCGAATCTGGTGTTGTAGTAAATATCGGACCTGAAGGCATGCTGGGACTACTGCTTGTGCAGTAGAACAAAGTGACCCTATCAAACTTGTCAACTTGTGTAAGGTCATTTGGGGACACTGTAATGCTTCTTTGCATTGTTTCATTAGGTTTTCTACCTTCATGTCTGCCTAAGTCAATGTCATGCTCCGAGAACAAATTAACACTCCCAAGAATTCTATTTTCTGAGTTGGATCCATCACTGATTTCTTTATATTGATGATGAATCCTAGATGTTGCAACAGGAAAAATCAAAGTGTCGCGGGAAATCTCTACCCCCTCTTTTGTTCGCCCCATCAATAACATATCGTCCGGATAAACCATAACATGCATTTCTAGTCTTCGAAGAATCGAAATTGGGATTTTTACTTCGTTTGTTATTCTTTTCGTACTTCGAACTAATGTTAGCCTTTTGCAATTCTCGCTTCGCTTTTTCAGAGTCAATGACATGTTTTCTGAACTCATGTCCAAATAACTGTGACTTGGAACCCTCCAATAGTTTCTTATTCTCTCTATAGAGTCTCTTCGCCTTCTTCTTTTCAGCCATGACGCTTGACAACACATTTAAGCGGCGATGGTATGTCAGGGAATTGAACGTCTAACCTGTCAACATGACAATTTGGTCAATATAATAGGCTAGCTGTTCTGCCATAGATTCTCTATCATCAACCAGAGCTTTGATAGCGGTCCGAAGATATTTAGAGTCTTTTGCTAGATTTTTGTCAAAGCCTCATCGAAAGCAATTTCTTGTTTATTCTTCTTCTTTTCAAGCAGTTCTTTATAGAAATCATCCAGCTTTTTAGGTTTCATCAGGTTGGATGGAATCGGATTGTTAAACAGAACACTGTCTTTTATCTCTTTCTCAGGAACGAATTTCTCGAGATATTTATGAGCATAGTTCAAAAGTTCATCCGGAAGACCATAATTGTTCTGGTCTTCATCTGCAAGTGCTTCGAATCTGGCTCTTTTAAAACCTGAGCCTCCACTTGCATGGTCTCCCTTTTTCCTTTTCAAGGAGGGAGCACCAGTTTCAACAACAGCAACATTACCAGCTACATCATCAGCCACGTCACTGCTTGACGAGGTATTCATAATTAATTCAGATGTTGGTGATTATCTTGGATTACACTAATTTTATCTCACTGTAACTTGATGCGTTAACTCTTCACGAAGATTGAAAACGAACAAGGTAGATGAGGAGTCTGGGTTCCATTATGATACGAGATTGGACTCGATCATCCAATATTAGATCGAGTGAGATTTTATGACATAAAATACAGAAGAAAATAACTAACTATATTATCTTGCATGCGTTTATGTTGAACTGAGTGATTATTATTGATTGACCAAATAGAGCTCGAAAATAATTAATGTAATAAGATAATATCATCTTTAGACCAGGCTACAAATGCGAGGAAAACTTCAATTCAAACAAACTAATACTTACTTAGTTTTTGGAAGAGGAGGAGGTGCTACTGGGAATGCTTCCAATCCAGGGTCTAACATCTGTTCCTCATCAACATGATCTTGAAAATCCTCGTCATTATCAGAGTCATTATCTGTGGCACTTTCCACAGCTTGACACTCAGATTCTGTACCTATGTTATTTATGTCACGTTATGATAACTAGAATAGAAAATATGGATGACATGCTACAAGGAAGATAGACTTAAGAAACACTGAGTGCATTACCTTCTTTAAGAATGACGCATCCCTCAATGACATGCCAGTCTGCTTTTGGTGGTTCGCATATCCTGTACTACTTCCCCTGTTTTCATCTTGGGACCACAGACATGTGCTTTTTCCCTTTTTCGATGTACACAACGCAACAGTACATCCTCGAAGAATTGCCTTACAAGAGAGCAAAGTAATCGGACACAAGGAAAAAAGATATAAATAACAGTTCTGGATTTTTTTTAACGTTTCTGAGATTACATTCTCACAACATATTCAAAAATCAACAAAAATATTCTAAATATTTAAACATATTCTAGCGAAAAACACATAGGGCAAATCATTCATTATATTAACCTATTGTTAATACCGTAAATACACTAATAAATGCAAACGATAAAAGTTCTAAAATTTAATTAACGCCAAGAGCATTTATTGGAGCATTACGGTATTATAGAAATCGTTACTATTATATGAAAAAGGTGAAAACAATAAAAACATTTGAATAAATGAGGCAAACTTACCCTCACTAACTCAACGCAAGCTTTACACGTGTAAAGATTTGTCAAACTATTGGAGAGTGCTTATAATCTTTTTATTTCTATTTAATTGATTTATTCATTATTATATATCTATTGATTATTTACTATCCTTTATTTACTTTATTTTAATTTTGTGCTTTTATAGGAAAAATAATAGAGAAAGTTCAGAGGAACAGCGGAGCAGAATTTTTTTTTTTTTTTGGGGGGGGGGGGGGGAGGGTGGTTGATAAGGGTCAAGAAAATTTGCTATATTTTAGGTAAAACATTTTCAAAAATATCAATTATATGCAAAAATTACTGTTTACGACAAAATTATTGAGGCTGTAGCTCCCTCAGCCACCCTGCTCCGCGGTCTCTGAAGTTATAAAAAAAAGGCGATGAAATGACTTTTTAACTGAACTTTATGCATTACTTTTAAATGACTTAGCACATGCAATATCGGTATATTACGAATTGGTTATCATTAAGGTGAAAAAAACAATTTCAGAAATTTTTATTTCAACTTGGAATTTTTTTACGAGTGGACAGAACTAGCGCATGAGTCAGGGAATTCCCCTAAGTCATGGTCAGAACTACTTCTATTTTAGGGAGTTTGTAGGGACTTTTAGGGAGTTTCTGAGGACTTTCAGGGAGTTTCCCGGGACTTTATAGAGAGTTTGTAGGGACTTTCTGAGGAATTTTAGGGACCGTCTTTTGTGACGTCATCTGTAGATTTCAAGGATGAATCACGTGACTGATAATGTCAGCAGTTTCAATGAGGGGGTCTATTTTAGGGAATTCCCCTGCTGACGCATTCAACCGTGACCAATGTGCATTTGATGCCGACGTTAGCAGTTTTCACCATTTGCGCCAGAAATGGGAGTTTCCTCTGGGAGTTGACTCATTTGATGCACAATTTATAAATTTTGACGTCGGTTCTCTCCTTTATGTTTCTCTACTAGACCACCATCGGTGCACTTCATTTGTGTCAGTTCGTGACCTCCTTCACTGAACCAAACCAAATTTTCAAAAAATGAAGGCCAAGTTATTTAGATATCAGATCAAAAAGGTTACCAAGTTTTTCTCCTACAGATTTTGAGAAATAAGGTCATATTTAGAATAGAATAGAATAGAATAGAAAAATATATTTCATCAATAAAGATGTGGGAGCCCCTTTTAGCTAGGCTAATATAATAGGGGCCAACCATAAAAAAAATAAATAAAAAGTTTACAAAATTAAATGAAAAAATAAAAAATTAAATAATTAAATAATTAAATAAGTATATATATATATATACATAATATATAAAAAAAATAAAAAAAAAAAATTTTTTCTTTTATAATTTTAAATTCAATTTTATAATAATAACATCAGGTGCTAAATCTGCTTTTTACTGTTCAATGTATTTATTTAGATAAAAGTTAAATGATATCTTTTTTAGTTTTGCTAGTTTGATTTCAGATAAATTATAGTTTCGAAAATGATTTTGCAAAAAGTTCCATTGAATGGCAGCAAGACGTGTAAACGAATTTAAACCATAGTTAGTAGTGTTAACACTTGGCAGTTTCAGTAGACTAAGAGTGTTACCCCTGGTTCTGAATGAGTGGCTAGTTCTCTCAAAATTGAGTGTATTTAGAGTATCAATGGGCAGGTTGCCATTAAGAAATTTATGAACATATATGATATTCATAACTTTCACTTGGTCGAAGAATTTCAAAATTTTGTGTTGAGAATACAAAGGAGTAGCTGAGACTCGCGGCCCATTATTTTATTTTATTTTATATCTAGCATATCTAAAGTGGGAAGCAAATATTGCATGATACACATTGGTTAAGACTTTAGTGGGGACAAAATGACGAAGTTTGGAGAGAGCCCCATTAGCCCTGCGTAGTTTAGTTGCAATAGTTGAAATATGAGTCTTCCATTTTAGATGTTCATCAAAATGAACACCTAGGTATTTAACACTTTTGCTAGGAGTCAGGATTTTACCTGACAACTTTAGACGAGGTATACAGTCTATACGCTTCCAAGGAAAATGGAAAATAATGAATTCAGTTTTTCCTGAATTGAGTGATATTCTGTTGGCGTTAAGCCAACTTACTAAAATTCTGAGATCAGTATTGACTCTTCCACATAGTGACCAAACAGTTTTAGAAAAATTAAGTAGATGAGTGTCATCTGCAAAATGATAAGTTTCGGAGGTATGAATGCAAAAATGCAAATCATTAATATAGATCAAGAACAACAGAGGACCCAAAACTGATCCTTGTGGAACTCCATGTTTTATGATTTTGCGTATAGATTTAGAATTTGCAATTGCTACAAACTGGGAGCGATTTGAGAGATAAGATTGGAACCAATCGTTGATTATACCACGAATTCCATAATGATTTAATTTAGCTAACAGAATTTCATGATCGACTGTATCAAAGGCTTTTTGTAAATCAACAAAAACACCACAGGCAAACTCACCTTTATCAAGTTTTTCCCTGATACGCTCAGTTATGTTAATAAGGGTGTCAATGGTAGAATGAGCTTTGCGAAAACCAAATTGCTTAGTGTAAATTTGATTAAAGCGATTAAGAAAATTAATGATACGAGAATACATTATCTTCTCGTAAATTTTTTCAATATTTGAAAGTAATGAGATTGGACGGTAATTGGAAACATCAAGGGGAGACCCCTTGTTTTTAAATACTGGAATAACTTTAGAGGTCTTCAGTACAGAAGGGAATGCTCCTGTAATGAAAGAACTATTAATTAAAAAAGATAAGGGCTCAGCTATGTCAGGTCTAATAAGTTTCAGAATTCTAACAGGTATACTGTTAGGTCCTGATGATTTTGATAATGAGAAAGAGCTAATTATTTCAGCAACTTCATCAGGGGACGTTTGAGTCAGGAACATTGAGTACTGATTTCGGTTTTTGAGAAATCTTGAAAAGTGGTTATGAGGAGGTTGCATTTCAGATCTTATGGAGTCAGCGATAGAGGTGAAGAAGTTGTTAAAATGATTAGCTACAGTTTCTGGATCAGAGCTTATTGTATCTTTGACAGAGATTGATATAGGTTTTGCAGAATTACTAGCTTTAGATGCAATGAAGTCATGAACGCCTGACCAGACTTTACGCATGTTATTAGAGTGACGATTGAAGTATCTGGTGTAATGGTTTAATTTACTTTGTCTACACAGGGATACAATTGAATTCCTGTGTGACTTAAAAGATGCAAAATATTTGGCTTTAGCTTCTGGGCATTTGGCTTTAATAAACTTCCGATGAAAGAAGTCACGTTTTGAAATTGACTTCAGAATTCCGGTTGTTATCCAAGGTTTGAGTTTAGATTTAATTTGACGCTTGGTGAGTTTGACTGTGGGAACATGTTTTTCTACAAATACTTTGATTTTGTCATTGAAAACATTAAGACAACGGTCAGGATCATAACCAAATTTCTCAAATAGAGAGTTCCATTCGATGCTAAGATAATCGATGATAAAATCCTCCTTATTAAATTTGGACCAATCTTGGCGGTAAAAAGGGCCATCATTAGTTTCAACAGATTCAAGCGAGGGAAATAGACAAAATTGTGGTAAGTGGTCTGAAATTGAATAGCAAAAATTTCCAGTCACTGTGCCAGCATCAGTAGGACTGGAAAAGATGTTATCAATCAAAGTTTTTGAGTTCTCTGTTATTCTTGTCGGTAAAAGGATTTGTGGGAGAATGAAATTAGATCCTAAGGTATCCATAAATGAGGACACTTCAGGTTCATCATCACATTTTAAAAGATCAATGTTAAAGTCACCTAATAGAATAATTTGCTTTTTCTCAGATGAAATTTTGTGTAAAAGTGGTTTGAGGTAATCAGAATTGAATAGATTAATTGACATATTTGGATGTTTATAAATTGTACCAACAATAATGTGGGTTTTTTTTGGTACATTGATTTCACTAAAAACAGATTCAAGGTTGTGCGAAAGTTTGCATAGACCATCTAGGTCTTTTCGTGGTTTAGATGTAAACAACTCAGATACATATAAAGATACTCCACCAGCTGAAGATTCAGTAGGGGTAAAATATTTTTTGTATCCTTGGATTGGAAAACTGCAATCTTGTTCAATAGGATCAGACTCATCATTAACCAAACTCCTTGTTTCGGATACACCAATAATGCTAAATTCACAATTTAATTGGGCTAACAGGTTCCCAAGTTTTTCAAAGTGTTTGGACATGGATGCAATGTTGAGGTGAAAGGCTGAAAGGTTTGTGGGTATATTTGTAAACATAGAGTTAAATTCATTGCAGTTTAAGTAGCTGCAACTATTGGAATGAAATTGGATCTCAAATTCGTCTTCGTCTTTGTCATCATTGGTCACAAGACCAGTGATAACATTATTCAAATCTGATAGGAGGGATTTTAGTTCATCACTCAGTTCCAAGCTAGCATCACTTTTATTAGTATTTACTGAAATGTCTACTGGAAAGGGCAAAATTGAGTTTAGGCAGTTGGAGCAATGCCAGCTGCCTGAGTTGGGCTGTTTCAAGATATCAAATTGGTTTCGTGACAGGCCAGAACATCTAAATTGGTGGAACCACAGGTCACAAATATCACATTGTATAGAGTTGCATTTATTACTGACATTTTTTAAGCAGATAGAGCATGGGTAGATGTTACTATCTCTAGTCATACAAATGTAGTTGTTAAACTACCTTCTGTTAGACTAGGACTAAGAAAAAAAGCAGATATATAAAAAAAATCTATGAATAAAAAAAAAATCTATGAATATAAATTAAATTAAAAAAACACAACAAAATTTAGCAGATACAAACCGGACTTAGATAATAGGCGTATAAAATTGAGCAATCGAAAATGCCTTGAAAAAATTGACAAATTCACTTATATACTATTTCAGTGAAATTAAATTTCACAGTCAACAAGATCATACATGATGACATGACACGCCATTTTGTTTGAACGATAGAAAGTAGAAAAAAAACTTAGAAGATCAGGATCTAATAGAGCCTGAGATAAGGCTTAGAGTTAACAACATCAGTATTCATAAAAAATTTAAAATACACAATATACTTAGAAATCAAATTCCGGGAAAGCCTCTTCGATCTCAGCAGCATGTTTAACCTTAACAGGTTTATAGTTTTCATTAACTTTATAGCACAAGTTTCCATTAAAAAACCACGAACTGTTTCTTTTATTACCTCTTTTCAGACGTCGGAGCATCCAACTCATATATTTATAATAAGGCGACAGGTTTTCGTTCAGAAATAGTTCAGTCGTATCAGTGAAGCCAAAGGTAGTTTTATCACAATCCCTGAGCTTTTTTCGAGCCACTTTATTACAGGCTTTTTCAACCACTTTCCTATTGACAAGCTTCACAATAACAGTTTTTGCAGCTTCTTTGCTTTTTTGAGATTGAGATAATGGAAGTCTGTGACATGCTTCAATTTCTTTCGGTGTAACATCAATATTTATAGCGTTGAGAATGTTTATAACCTTACCTTCTAACTCCTCATCAGTTACGTTTCAGGGATTCCATCTATTTCAAGGTTGTTTCTTCTTGTATATTGTTCAAGTGCTTGACTAGTAGATTCTTGATAACAGTTTCTCTTATCGAAATGATCTCGTCCTTCAAACTTTTCGAGTTTACAGTAAACACTTCTCTAAAGATTTCTATGGATTCTTGAATTGACTTATTTGAGACTTTACCACCACTCATATTTTAAAGAAAATATATCGTTGTTCAAAACAAGTTGTTTTCACGTTGTGATATAAGGTTATGATGTAAGGTTAAGAATTAAGAATTAAGGTGTGTCATGTAGATAGCGCGGTATCACATCACATAGATTTTTTATGACCGCACGCGGTGAATGCCGAGTGCCGAATGAATTTTTGTTAACTTATACGATATACTCGATGTATCGATATTTTTCAATTAATCAAGTGTAAAAAAGACAGAATGAATATTCTAACTTTTTCATCGATATGCAAGCTCCGATCATTTCGTTATGTGAAATAAACTTAGACGAAATAAAGTAAAATAGATGGCTGGCAAAGAAGATGAAAGTGCTTATCTTATTCATTTTGCTTGTGTAAATGACGGACAATTAAGGCAGTTTACTGATAAAACATTGAAAAATCATTGCTAAGCATACATAATTGGATAATTATTGATGACGAAGGTTTAGAAACTGCGCTAGTATCGAGAAGAGGAGAGCAAATACGCGAAAATCAAGAAGGGTTGCAATATCACCCAACAAGTAGTCACCAAAATTGAACGAGCCAAAAAGAAAACAAAGAAAACAAAGGCCCAAGAAAAACTAAATCTTCATTCCATCAAGCAAGTTCAGTTTGTGTTGCTAATCATTCATTCTGTGTTATATGCAAAAGAAATCACAGGGTATGTAAAAAAAAAGAAAGAGATAAGAACTTAGTTTATGACAAACATTGGATGGAGTTGTGCTGCTAGAAGCAAACAGAAAAAAAGAACAATGAGAGTGTTCTAATTCATGTTATAATATATATTATATTATAAAGTAAAGAGGTGGGTGATGAAGACACAAACAAGGCAGAGGTTACCACAACGCGTTTCACGTCTGTTGACGATTTTCAAGTGGTTACAATCTTTTTTATGTTACCATTTTTATTAATAAGACCGTTTCTAAGCAACAATATTTGACGTTAGGAAATGAAAACTAGTATCCCGGGTAAAAACTTTTTACCGAACTTAACTTCAAAAACATTTGGTCAAATCCACCATTCCCGTGTACGTACCCCGTGACGAAAAAATAAATCATAGAATCGCAACTCAAAAACATCCCAGGAGGCGTCGTTCGCCACCCATGTTCAGTATGCGTTGTGTCGCAGAAGTTAACTCTTGCAAAAGTTTCTTTTCAGGCATTAATTTTTTAATTCATTTCTTACATTCAGAAAATTTAAAACAGAAACAAATAGCAACATGGCTCAGAATATATATTCATACGCAGAAGAGAAGTAACTTTAATGTAAAAATATGCAATATATAACACAGAACCGTTTACTAAGACATACAAAACCAAACATTGAATAACATTACAAAAATCATACCTTCCAACTTTTTCTTTTGTTCAAAAAAGTTACTTCTGGACTGCAACCATTAATGAATTTTTGAAATGATATAGTTAGTTCTTCCCAAAACCATCAACATCATGATTAAAACCATGAGTTTCATTTCTTTATGCATTTTTTATTATTGCCTAAAAGAATAATGTTTCAATTGTAATACCGAAAAAAAAAAAGAAACAAAAAAAAAAAAGGAAATTCAAGTACGTATTTATCCTAAAAACAATAACTAAGAAGAAAAATTTACACAAAAGATAAAAAGTCACAAATAAAATCATAAATTCAAAGTTATATACCTAGGCATAGTACGTAAACGATTACCATAACACAAAATATGCATAAACGCGATAAAATATAAACTTAAGAAAAATACAGCCAACAACACATATTTTTTGTAAGATAGTTTCATTGCACAGTCATTAAGTAAGTAAATCTTAAGTAACCCTCTCGACATTATAACCCATCATGTGCTTCATTTCTATTTTAACAGATCAAAACATTAAAAAAACATATACAAAAAACCTAATCATGCTATGACGAAATCTAAAGAAAAACAAAAGAAAGTAAAAGAAACTTTGAAAATGTATTAACCTTAAAAATAATAATTAAAAACACAATCATGATGACAGAATTAGTATAGCTGAAAAATTTTTAACATATGAAAACATTCGTGGAGCCATTTTTTATTTCCAGTTCAAAGCTCCTCTCTGCTGGAAAATTCAAAACACAACAGTAAACATCCCTCTTATCCTTTATGTATCCACTAATACTAACAGTGTTTAACTAAATAGATACTATTTTAACTTTATCTTTCAATACCAATTCACATCATCATGATAGTAAACAATATTGATCATGTTCTGTAGCCATTATCTAACACTTCTAAACTCTTTTACTTTCTGTATTTCATACCTGTAAACAAATTAATAACACTCGATTAACTTTCCAGCATACTTTCCTATTGTAAAGATACACTTTCTCTTTGCTTTCTACTGAAATTCCAATACCAATACCAATACCATAAAAATGCTTTCTTCGTAACTTCGTAACTTCACTTCATAACTGTGAAGCCATTTTGAATTAAATAAAATAAGGAACAGCAACTTCGTTACCAAAACAAATCATTAACTGCTCGAGGGACATGCATCTTAATGATTTGATCGTTTTAACTCTGTTTTTACTCTCTTTTAACGCTGTATTTACTAAATCCGTTTGACTCATGTACTTACGTATATTACTTTATATCTTTTCCAAACAATTTTTCTCCGAAAAAAGAAGTATAACCATTTTCTTCACCAATGTAAATAAACAGCATCCTTTCTGCAGCCATTTTTAAACAACTTCAACTTCATCTACACTACTCTACTGCTGCACTCCCATAACTATTTGATAACTATAAAAAGAAATACGTAAACAGCTCGTAAAATAAAAATAGACTTTCTTCATCTCGTTCTTCGTTTCGTTTTCCTCTGAAAAAACCTATATATAAAAAACAACATCTGTTTAAAAACTCACCTAAGCATGTGGTTATACCTGTTCTTTTATTAATCTAAAATAAAATCTAAAATACAATAACAATAAAAGTTTAACAATAAATTGATAACTAAAACGTAAACAAACATTTAAATACATTTAAATACTAACTTGTTCTTCTATTAATCAAAAATAACAGTTTTATAATAATACCTTTTGTTCGTTCGATCTTTCTGCAGCTAATTTTTAAAAACTTCACTGCACTTCTTCTGTATATCTAAATATGATTTTTCATTGTAAACAAACAACTAACTCACTTACACGCGCTACCCGTGTTCTTTTATTAATAAGAGTAAAAGTTTAGCAATAAACACGATAATAAAACGTTTTATAATGATAACAATACCTTCGTGCATACCAACCTGTGTTTCTTCGTCAGTTCTTTCGTCGATTTGCTGCCTAAAACAATCAAATTTAAATTAAAATATTCGTATACAAAAAGAAACACGTCTTCTTCGCGAAGTTTCTTGCTCACGAAATGATCGTTGACAAATTTCGAACGATTAACATTGCATTGCTCGCACTCCTCCAAAGACGTTTTTCGGCTGATTTCCACTGCGCAAACCAAAAATAACAAAACGGAGGAGCATATACTAATCGCGCAAAATCAAAAAAAGTGTTGTCGCCTCTACGTGGTTTTACGACAAAAAGGGAAAAAATAAGAAGGATTTGACCGTGAAAAAAAAACAAATATGTCACTCTCTAAAATAAAAACCGGATGCACAATCGCGAATTAGTATAATAAGATGGAAAATGGGTGTGTTAACTCCTCCGGTTTAGACTAGGTCTGTATTGGTTGATAAACTTAGCTTCGTGTGTTTCCCTGTTCGTACGGTCAGTTGATCTAAGTTTGAAGAAGGGGAATATTGAGAATTTTGCGTTTCCGCGGTTGCGTAGATGCTGTTCTACGTACACATTTTGGTATTCTGGATGTGATATATGTTGTCTATATAGAATTAGTCGTTCTTTTAGTAATCTTCCTGTTTGCCCTATATATTCTTCGTTGCAACCGCTACAATTGATTACATATATTAAGTTTGATGTTTCACAATTAAATGGGGACTTTACTTTAAATGGTTTGTTGGATTGTTTAAACTTGAATTCAGACCCTTCTTTGATATATATGTAACAAACACAACTCTTTCCACATTTACTTACTTTTATTAGGTGGGGTTCAATAAATTCACTCTTACATAATAATCTTTCTAAATTTGGAGGTTGCTTTTTGCATTTCAGTAAATTTAGGTTTTGGAATTTAGTTTTTGTCGTTTCGCTTAGTTGTAGTTGGTATAACGGATTTAACGAGTGGGAAAACATCAGGGTTGTTCGGGTTATGTGTTGTTATAAAAGGTAAGTGGTTTTCGAGATTTTGTGCTTTAGGTTGTCTAAGTTCTATTTGTGGGATTGTTTGTGCTTTATGTATTCCGTTCTGAATGATTTTTTCTGGGTATCCTTGTTTTCGAAGTACATCGTGTAATTCGTTTAGTCGTTTTGTTTTGTTTCGGGTAGATTCAACTATCATGCAAATTCTTCGTGCAAGGCAATAGGGAATATTTTTTAAACATGGTTTAGGGTGACAAGATTTAAACGGGACGTATCCCTTAGAGTCAGTTGGTTTAGAATAGATGTCCATCCAGATTTTAGTGCCTTCCTTATTTACTAATATATCCAGAAAAGGTAAATGATTTTTGTTCTTTTCCATGGTAAATTTGATGTTTGGGTTTAGACTATTTAGTATAGATAGTAATTCGTCACCCTTTATTTCGTCTTCATCTAATAAAATATGGCGGTCATCCAAAAATCGATTCCAGTTTGTTTCAAACTGGCTTTTAATTGTTGTATTGAATCGTATCTCAATTATTTGATACAGCTTAGCTTCAAGGTATCCCTTAACTATAGTTGCGTATGTTGGGGCGAATATGGTTCCCATAGCGGTTCCGACTATTTCCTTATATTGTGTCGTGTTGAAAGTAAACGTATTATTTTTCAAAACAAAGTTTGTACCTTCCAGTATGAATTTGATGTTGAATCTTTCATCTAGGGTTTCAGAAAAGTTTTCACAAAAATATTTGATAGTTTCTAAGCCTAAATCATGCGGAATGCTTGTGTATAAATTACAAACGTCAAATGTTACTATTGAAACGTTTTCCTTGACTTCTCTTTGGCAGATCTTTAGGAATTCTATGTTATCTTTAATGTAGCTTTTGATATGTTGAAGCATAGGTTTTAGAATTTTATCGAGTATGTTGCTTAATGGTTTAGTTGGACACGAAGTTCCACCAACAATTGGTCTGACTTTTAAGTCTAGGGGTTCGGGACAAGTTATTATTTAGTAATTTTGTTTCTTTATTTCTGTTTCGATTGTTTTTGATTTATGTATTTTTGGAAGACCGTAAAAACAACTGGTTGTAATGTCAAATGATGTCAGGAATTTGAATTCTTTCTCAGTGAAACAGGTTTTGAATTTTTTTATCAGTTTTATTGCATGTTCTCGAATGTTTCTGTCAATGTTTCCGTCAAGTTTTTGGTATGTTATCCCGTCATTTAAGTGATCATTTAGCATTTTTATGTAGTGTGTTTTTGAAAGGATCACTACTGCTCCACCTTTGTCAGCTCTCTTAATTACTATTTCTTCATCTTTTGTTAATTCTTGAAGGGCTTGTCTTTCATTATATATTTCCCCGTAGGACGAAATATATGTTAAAATCGGCATTTTCCTTCTCCTTCTGCTTCTTCTCTGTTCACTTTTATAGCCGCAGTTCAGTATTTAATTTTCGCCCAGCCAAACTAGATAAGAATAGAGGCTAGTCTACAGCACGCCATTTTTTTCAGTCAGTGCAGTGGAAGATTTTTGCTTTTTTTTTGATAGCTTTTAAAACGATTCAATAGATGAAACGTTAAATGATGGAAATGAATCGTTTTAGTTCAGTGTTGTCTTAAAAAGCTTTGTAAAAACTTTTGAATGAAATGAACGTGTAAAAACCAGAAAGAATTGATATATCAATGGTCAATGATGTTTTGTTTTTGTTGATAACAATGTTATGATGATTGGTAATTAATTTGCTTCGAACAGCAAACCATTGAAGCTGTGGTTTCAGTGCAAAGGTGAAAATTCATTATCAATAGCCAGGCTGAAGATTTTTTTTTATTTTACATCCTGATATATAAATGTAGCCCAACTGAACTGAAAGCACGATGTACCAGCCATAAAGGAAACGCATTTCATGTGGAGAACAACCAGTTCAATCAGTTTGATAATTCAAAAAGTACATACAAAAACAGCATTAAAAACGTGATGTTGTATATGCAATAAGAAGTTCAGAAAACCAATTACATATAATATTTTAAATCACAGGATTGAGACACATAATAACTTGAAAGAATCTGGTCGAGTGTGCTTCCCTGGATAGTCATTTAATCCAACAACAGATTAATAGTTTACTATGGATGAATTCCATGGTCACGTATACTGTTTTGATACTGTATGTCATATTTTATTTTGCAAAATTTATATACTGTCAATTTTCCTGTACGAACAACGAGCGTAAATCAAAAAACAATACAAATGACAATCTGTAAATTAAATCAAGCCGGAACACAAACTTCTACTTTCAGCTATGTAGTGATTTGCTAATGAATATGTATTTTCACTACCAAAATTTTTTTTTCCATTTGGGATTTATTTATGAAGGTCGTTTTTACCACAAAATAAACAATGAGTGTGAACATAGATGATACTTGAATTTAGTTTTATAAATTGTCAATTTAAGCCCATCTTTTTTTTGAGAATAACTATTCTGTCCTAATTTGAAATGTTACACGTAACATTTGTTAGTAGAGATTTTGATTGCTTTCGATAGTTGTTTGCTTATATGTCTACCCGAAAGTATACTGTGGTATCAAAATTAGGTTTAACAATTTTCTTTTCTTTTTTTGTACAGAAAACCTGTATACAAATTTGATTGTATAATGTTGTGAGATAATTTTATCCGAGTTACAAAAAGCAAGTGTTCTCTCAAATTATATACATTGTTTACCGTGATTTTATGGTATAAAGGATAGGAACTTGTCAAGCTTCTGCAACAATAAAGATCATACATATTATGTTAATGATGAAATTGTCTTACACATCGATGGGGTTGTTGATATGCAGTTGTTTAAGGAGAAATATTAGTCGCATTTTAGCTACGTGTCCATAGTAACTTCTCAGTCACTTTTTAACTCCTTAGCAAAAAATTTTGAGAGAAACCTTATCATTTGACCGTGAACAACTTCATATCATAATAAGTTCAAAGTAAGTTTTTTTGTGGTATTAAATTCAATCTGAATATCAGGTTGATGGTAGTTATACTGTAATTATTTAATGATACATTTTTCTCATGGTTATCAATGTACACACAATAATTGATAAAATGTTTGCAACTTTGGAGAAATATATAGTCGCATTTTTGCGAATCTTGTTTTTACTTAAATTATCTTTAGCTTTCGTTGTAAGTGTTTCCAAAGGTAGGTTTATCAAGTAATCAATATTTTGGTCAAGTAATTTATCTCTATTTTTCGGAGGAGTAAACATTGATTTTTTGGATACAAGGGATTTTTCTTTTTTCTTTTCTTTTTGTGGGTCATTTTCGTAATCAAAGTATTCTGTTAAGCGTAATTTTCTCGTAAATATTTTTATATTGGTTTTTAAGTCAATTAAGTTTTTCTTTGGTTTTGATATTATATTTATATATATTCATATTGTAGAGAGATCAGGATTTTGTTGCTGGCAAATATAGAAGTTCACATCTAAAAACAAAATAAAAGTCAAAATATTCAGAATTTGTTTTTTATCAACCACCAAATTGGCGACAAAGCACATTGGTATTCCTGTATTGAGAAGATGTTAGGGCAGTACTTTTGATGACAATAATGAATATCTTTCTTTACAAAGATATTTTTGGGGAGGGAACGGAGTTTTTTGACCAGAATTTCCCCATTTTGATTGACTCTGATCCTCTTTAGAATTATTTTTGAGGTCTTGATTCAGCACATCCCACTTTCATTTTGACACAATTCAGGCACAATTTATAATTTTACTGACATTGTTTCAACTATCTCATACCTACCTATTATAAATGCGACACCTCTGACTGATATTTCTGCGTCAAGCAACGTTTTGAAAACTGACATCAGAAAAAAGCCGACAACCGAGAAGACAGCAGATTGTGATGGTTTATCAACCATTTTGATGCTGGTTTACAAGTAAGTAAACATGAAAAACATTTCAACAGTATAGTCGTAGTACATGTGCTTCTATGAAAACATTATGTCAACTAATTGTTAATAGTATACAAGGTGCTTTCTTTACTGTGCTTAAATCATTTATACTGTAGTGATTATTTGATATCTATACAAAATCCATTTCATTCATTTGTGATATCAATCATTTAGATGATTTTTGACAACTGTATTATATGAATGCAATTTGTTATTCTTTTTTTCTAAAAATCATACTCAAATCAATTCTTTTAGCGATATTTTTATGTGAATGTGAATTAAGATAGAATGACGTGTTTATGGATCGTTTCACATTTATTTTTATTTTGAAGTTATATTTCGGCCTTCTTAGCGGAGGCCATCATCAGACTAAAAACCGTTACAAATTTGTTTACAAAAATTGACGTCAATGTCAATACAATGACTTCTCCCGCAGGCATGAAAACATCGGCTTCCAGAAATTTGTTGTGACGTATTGGCCATCGTCTTGGTTAAGGCCTTGCTCATTACGCGGGGAAGTTTCGTGGATTTTTTTTTTTTTTCAACTTCAACATTTTTTTTTACAATTCTAAATTCCATTACAAAAAATTTAAATAACTCCGGAGGCATTCCCGGCACTCTACAAACCACATCTCCTAGTTTTTTCAAAAATTTCAACATTGTCCAAATCAAAGTCCATTTTCTTAACACTTCTCGAACCACGTAAACATAATATTGCTGAACGTAGCAAACAGAACGAAAATTTAGTTCTTAACCAATGTAGGATGATACTGTAATCAATGTCTCGTTTCGTCGAAAATTTGTTTGCTAAGGTTGTAATGACCATTTCAGTTTCTCTCCCTTGACCTCCATAAGGGGACAATACAAAAGGGCTGAAAGAACCCTGTTCGATTTCAATAACTCGCTTATTGTATTTTCGTTTTTTCTCTTGTTCGTTGGCCTTGAAAGTATTTTCGAGTTTCTGGGAAAGGTGACTCTTTGCGAACAGATTGATGATCCTTACGTCGAAGAATGCAAGTTTTACCCTTTGCCAAAAACCTCTCACTGATACATCTAGACGAGCTTCATCTGATTTATTGGGTCCTCTGGATAATGCTTCCCCACTCAGTGGCTGCAAGTGAGGCTCGGTGCATACGTCATTATGCACTTGAGAAAGAAGGTCGGCGAGAAGTTCTCGAATCTCGTCATGACGTTGATGGATGAATCCTCCTTTTGCACACGACAAGGCATGGTCGACATCGAAGCGCTGACCACATGCACATTTTGATGGGAGATACTTGGGTGTCCATCGATACCTCAAACACAGGGAGTCAAAGAATTCTCTTTTATTGAGACAGAAGCCTTCGCTTTCAACTGGCACGATCGTAAGCCAGCTCGAAGCACCCTTGGCACATGCGAGGTCGTTTGCTCTTTGTTGATCTAGTGTCATTCTTTCTCTCAAAGATCTAAGAGTTTCATTTTCTCGATCAGCTTTGGATTTCAACAATTTGTTCTTGGCTTTTTTGTTGTCTTCTGTTATCTCAATGTTGTTTCGGTTTTGATTCTTGATTCTGCTCGACAAATTGCGAGTCATCCTTTGAGAATTGGAGAACTCGTTTGTTGATCATGAGCTGAAGATGGAATGGATAGGCCACCCTTTCTTGGTGGTAACGATAGCAGCAGCCGTTCGTCCTGGGAACAGTGATGACCATCAGTGATTGTTGGGATGAATACAGTGTCAAGAATATGATCGAATGGAGCCAGGTGTTGCTCAATGTCAGGTATTGTTCTGATGTGATAAGTGAGTTTATGCTTGAAACCAGCGACAAAAGCTACATAGGCTGTTTGTGGCTCGGACTTTGCAATGCCACACAGTACGTTAAGTTGGGAGCACCATTCTTCAACGAGCTTGTTGACATATTCGTATCCTTGGCTGCATGTTTTTGCGTGGTAGGAAACGCAGGTGATGACTAACCATTAGCATTGAAACTGTATTACTTTCTTTTAAAATGGTTTAATTTGAACGCATCAAATTATATAATTTGTTTGGAATCTGGTATTGTTACATCTGGTTCAGGTCAAGGTGTGATGTCTAGTAATATAATTATTATCTAGTATTTGAGCCCATAAGTTGATGTACAAAGCTTTTATTCGTGTAAGATTTCAATCCTTTTTACTTTTAAATGGTGATGAAATGAAAGAAGAAATACTTGCATCTATTGGTGCAATGAGCGAAACTTTCCATGAAAATTTCTTTGAAGAGTTGAAACAAATTCCTATTTTCCAAGATACAAATTAAAGGTTATCAAAGTTACATTAAATGAAGATGTTCTGAATCAGAGTTATTTTCATTTGGGAGTGTTTATATAGTAATGGTATAGTTAGTGTTCTTACATTTTAGGGCTATTCGTGCAGGTAATTGGGATTTTCATCTGTCAATCGTTAATTATATGCTTTCATGGTTCTTTCTTACAGTAAATACTGTTAATTTTGTTTGATAATTATGATATTCTTGTATTTAGATTTAGTCTTTGGATTCACAGCATGTACACAGTATGAGTAATATACGCACAATGAAATATCATGAAATGTTGTATCTGATATACTTGTTGTAATGTACATAACCGGGTTTCACGGATTTTTCAAGCACTCATCATTCATTGTCAATTGAACCTTCTTTAACTCTTTAATGCGTAGTATTTGGAAACATGTTTAGAGAGAGTAATTACGTATATTAGGCCGTTATTTACTTTAAACCATTATTATATATTTCCCCGTAGGGCAAAATATATGTTAAAACCGGCATTTCCTTCTCCTCCTTCTTCTTTTCGTTCACTTTTATAGCCGCAGTTCAGTATTGAACTCTGGCCTAGCCAAGGTAGATAAGATTAGAGGCTAGTCTTCAGTAAATTAGTACGCCATCTTTTCAGTTTAGTCAGTGTCAGTGCAGATGAGATTTTGAAGATGTTTTCTGCTAGCTTACATGATTCAGTAGATGAAACGTTAAATGATGGAAATAAATCGTTTTATTTCTTAAAAAGTTGTAAAGACTTTTGAATGAACGTGTAAAAAACAAAACAACAAAAAAAAATGAAACATTGGTATTATGTGTTTTTGTTTTTGTGTTGATATGTGTTATGATTATTGGTAACTAAACGCTTGGAACAACAAACCATTGAAGCTGTGATTCCAGTGCAAAGGTGAAAATTCATTCTGAATAACCAGGCTGAAGATTTATTTAGTATGATCCTGATGTAATGTAGCCCAACTGAACTGAGAAAGCAAGCACGATGATGATGTACAGCATATATAAAGAAGGAAACCCTTTTCGCGTGGAGAACAACCACCAGTTCAACCAGTTATGTTAATTCAAAAACAGCAAGTATATAAATTTGTGATGTATATGCAATTTAAAGTTGAGAAAACCATTTACGTATAATATTTTAATACACAGAGGATTGGAGACACATAATAATAACTTGAAAGAATCTGGTCGAGTGTACTTGGATAGTTATTTAATCCAACAACAGAAAAATAGTTTACTATGAATGAAGTCTATGGTCATGTATACTGTTTTGATGCTGCATATCATATTTTATTTTTCAATATGTAATATATATATATAATACTGACAATTTTTCTTACGAACAACGAACGTAAATCAAAACACAATCCAACATGGCAAACAGTCTGTAAATTAAATCAAGTCAGAACACAAACATGTGTTTTCAGCTATGTAGTGGTTTGGTTATGGATGTGTATTTTCACTACGAAAATCTGCTGTTCTTTTCCATTTTGGATTTAGGAAAGTCATTTTTATCACATAATAAACAATGAGTGCGAACGCATTTTTTTGTATTTTTTGAAAAAAACTCTTCGGCCATAATTTGAAATGCTACGTACTATTTGTATTAGTAAAAATTTTGATTTCTTATGATTATTAGTTATTTGCTTATGATGTTTACCCCAAAGTATTATACTATATATAGCCATTGAAAATGTTTATGCGGGCGTATAAATTGATAATAAACAGAATTACGAGAAGTTTTATTATTGAGAATTTTATTTACATTTTATTTACAATTCCACTGTAGCTATTAAAACTAGGTTTAACAATTTTCTTTTCTTTTGTACAGTAAAACCACCTGTATGCAAATTTGATAATATAATGTTGTAAGATAGTTTTATCTGAGTTATAAAAAACAAGTGTTCTGTTTTACATTGTTTACGGTATAAAGGATGTCAAGCTTCTGCAACAATAAAGATTATACATTTGTTATGATGAAATTCTTTTACACATTGATGATATATATATTCAGTTGTTTAAGGGGAAATATTAGTCGCAGTTAGGTCATATAACTTTTAGCTAAGTGCCCATATAATAACCTCTCACTTTTTAACTCCTCGGCAAAAATTATATAACAAACCTTATCATTTGACCATGAACATCTTCATTTCATTATAAGTCCAAAATAAGTTTTTTTGCGGTATTAAATTCAATTCCACCCTGATTAGTAAGGACAACATTTTTATCTGTGCATCAGGTGGATGGTAGTTATACTGTAATTGTTTCATCATACATTTTTCTCATTGTTTTCAATGTACACGCAATAACTGGCAAAAATTTTGCAACTTTGGGGAAATATAAAGTCGCATTTTTGCGAATCTTGTTCTGCAGTTTATTTTCAAACAGTTGATTGCCGAAGGTTCGCATGCGTGCGTAAATATCTTAGACTGTGATTTGTAGGTGCAATGGCATAAAGGCTATTTTTTGGCTTCACGACGACGATCGGTTTGCACTCCAAACACCTCGCGTATCGCGATTTGAATTATAAAATACGTATCCATGGTTGCAGTTCACACATTTCTTTTCTTTGTAGCAATACTTTCTGAGATTACTTGTTAAGCCTTATTTACCCTTTTTAAAAGGTATATTAGCATTAGTGAGACTTATGCCTGAGAGATAGCAAAAACTAACAAAAACGTTTTATGCAGATTTTCAGCTGCGTAAGTACAGTGGAACCTCCTGAAAGCGGACACTTACGGGACCAGAGATTTTGTCCGCTTTAGAGAGGTGTCCGCCTTGGAGAGGTTTTGCTTATTTTGGCCAGAAACTCGGAAGAAATCGTAAATCGGGAACCCATTAGGTCCTTTGCTATTGCCCAGTTAGGTAAAAATCATTCATAAAATGAAATTTGATCAGAAAATAAACATTTTGACGTATTAAAAAACCGTTAGGACTGAAAATTACTCGGGAGCTGGTTATGGATTACAGTTACCATGTATATTTCACGATAGTGGGCAAGAAAAGGCTGTCTTTTGGGTAACTAAACCTTGTATGGTAATATTAAAATGTTTACAATAACAAAAAGAAATAAAATACTGAATTTTGATGTTCTTGTCGAATTTTTTTAGTGTCCGCTTTGTAGAGGTAAATTTTAGGGGGAATTGTCGTGCGGGACCTGGAAGAAATGTTCGCTTTAAGGAGGTTTCCGCTTAAGACTGTCCGCTTTGGGAAGGTTTCTTTATAAGAGTTTATTAAGGATTCGTCCGGGACAAAATATTTTGTCCGTCTTAAGGAGGTATCCGCTTTAGAGGATGTCCGTTTTAGGGAGGTTCCTATGGAACACTATTTGGTTTGCATATTCCAAGTTAGTGTAGCCAATCAAAAACATTTTTACAAAAATCCTTAAATTACAAAATGTTTGGGCGGAACATTTTCTTTTTTAATGTATAGCTTGCTGCGTGTGCAAATTGGAAAGCTTGAGCGCGGGGGCATTTTTAGCTACATGCTAGTTTATTTTATTGAGAGAAAAAAAAACACCACTTTGACATACAAAATAAACCAGAATTTTATACGTATTGAAAAAATATAACTTGTTTGTTATACATATACAGTACTTATTGGATTTTTTGGGATGCGTATATAATCTTTTCGTATATGAATTAATACGTATCACTATAACATAACTTGTTTTTTATACGTATCCAAGACTTTTCAAATTACTCGGTATTTATCGGATATTTTTTGTCCATATCTATCGTATCCGGTAATATAATATGCGAATATACGGTAGCTCAAATTTACCGTAAAAGATCGGATACTTAAAATATCCGAGCATATCAACGGGTTTTTAGCTACCGGATACAGACCCTTTTCATCCCGTGTATGTGAAGTGGATTCAATTTGGGTTCAATTTTATTACATGACATGCAAAGGCGGATCTAAGCATGAAAATTGTTGTGATGTTCATTGCCCTTTTATAAGGCAATTTATCAATGACTTAAAACTCCACCACAGTGATTAAGCTGCATGAGATAACTCTAATCGTAAAGCAGCAATACAATGAGAGTTTTATTGTCCCTTATAAAGGCATGCCATTAATGACTTAGCACTCCAACACAGTGATTTCATTTGTGTTTAAATAAAAACACTGTTTCTTTTGGCTGAATTTAAGAGACTTTTAGCACAAAATTTCGGACTCTTTCTGTTTGTGGGAACTTGTGGAAAGGGGAATAGAGAAAGATTTTTGTATCTTTTTTTCTTTTTTTTTGAAGAAGTTAAAAACTTGTGTCCAATGAAGTGTTGTAGAGATAAGGGGTGTTTAGATAGAGGGTAGGCGAGATAAAAGGGAGAGGGATGTCCGAGTGAGAGTTGTCCTATATATAGAGGATAGTCAAAATGGATATAGTATTGGTAGTATTTGTTGGGTATGTGTAGACTAGCGAGCCAGCCGGTTTTCTAAAGTAGGCGGCGGAAAATAGGAGAAAAGAGAGTAGGTTAACTAAGCTGACACGGGAATTTAAGGTTTGGAAAATTTCGTTCAAATCCCGTGTGCGGGTTTTTGAACATTTCTGAAATAACGGCTGTTTATTAGACTAGTTATGTGCGTACCGTTTAGGTCGGTTTTTTAAGTCTCGCTAAGGGTTACAAAAACACCCCAGTCTCGCTAAGGGTTGGTAAAAACACCCCAGTCCCAAAAAGTCTTTCTTATTGAGTTAATATTTATATATTTGTACATGTTTGTTCTGGCGATGCATGAAAAACATAGTAATGGAGCCTGTTTGTAGTCTGCCCACGACTCATTCTTCATCTAGTCAGTTTTCCAGCTAGGCCTCGAACAACGAAATAGAGTCTGTAGAGCAACTTCTGGTGAGTGAAAGCAGTCGATGAGGCCTCCCCCTAGTCAACCCTTAATTCACGCATTCGCGCTTTTTCTTTTTGAAATTCCCTTAAACACAATTCTACAAAATCCAGGAAACCTTCACGCAAATCAGGGAAAATTTTGCAATTCACGCATTCACGCATCACGCAAAGAACTCAATTCATGCATTCACGCAACAAAAAATACCCATTCACACGTTCACGAAAAGCACTGTGGGAGTCTCGTCAGTAGTATGTACAAGACCATCCTCTTATGAGGAGATTCTTAAAAGATAATTTAGATTTTCTCGCATATTTCTAAGAAAAGCGTGTTGTTAACGTTAGCTACCACGGTGGAGATTTCAAAACAACTAAGATGGTGATTTCTTTCAAAAAGTTATTTGCTATTTGCCAAAACGATAGTAATTTAGAGAAAGTTTTTAATAACAATATTACCTTGAAAACAAAAGCATGCCAACAACGAAAACATGAAAACGATAGTAGTGCAAAGAGCGAGATTATAGAGAAAGAGAGAAAAAAGTTTGACAAAACAAAAACAGAACAAAACAGATTTTACAACACGTTTGCATGTTCATTTTGTAAACTTTCTCTTTTAAACTTTATAAAGTTCTTTAACTAACTCTTCGTTATTTTCTTGAAAATGACAGTTCCCTGGCATATCACAAAATGGAATTATAATTTTAAAGGGAGCATTGGCTCACGAAAGACGAACCGTCGATGCGTCACAGTTTTGAAGGTTTACTTTGTTCTGCTTTCGATTGCAGGATTCATTGCATGGGCTATTGTTGAAGACAAGATAGCAAAGGCGATTATTTTGTTTATAACTGGGATATCTTTCTTCACAATTTTTTTTCCGTTGGCGGTATACTTGGTATATTGTTCATATCTGTTTGCGTATTGGTGTTTCTATCGATTTTTTCACAAACAACGTAAGGCTATGGATGTTAACTACAATGACTTGGAAAATACTTTACTGGCATTTCATCAAAAAATCCCTAGCATTGAAGAATTGGAACTGATCGAAAGAATAAATCTCGAATACCTTCATAATACCAAAAAACAAATTGATGAAATAATGCAAATTGATACTCAGGTAATTCTGACAGGGAGCTCGGAAGAAAGATACAGTGTTCCTTTTACCAATGCCCAGGAAATTTCTAAAAGACACGATTGTATTCCAAGGGTAACTTTCTTTTGCGTAGAACATTTACAAAGACAGGATCTGAAAGGATTGACCAACTTCAGGCATGCTTTATTATCGGACTGCGATTGTATGATTTCACCAAAAAATGACATGGTTAGTTTTAGCGAGGAGAGAAGTCAGAAATATCAGGCTTTGGTCAAAGTGTTTCCATATTATATCATAAAAAATGGTAATGAAGAGCTCCATTCAAAAAAACTCAAAAAGAATCTCTTAGAAATGGCTGAGAAAATAGACGTTAATTCAATTCCTTGGCGACTCTCTGGTAAAGGCGAAAGAGCAAACAATTTTGTAGATCTCAATATCAACGGCCCAGCACTAACTTTAAAGCTAGGAACAGCAGAACAGTGTCAAAGTACAAATATGCATTTTTACGGGGATATTACCTATTCTCTTAAGTGTCCGGAATGGCCGACGATATGTGACTGGGGACGTAGAGCCAACACAAAGTGGCCAAAACATGAGGAAATCGAAGAAATCAAATCTTTTGGGTGTCATTTTGTCCCCAAGTCCCATCCTGAAGATTTGGAAGGTTCGACATGGAGAATTTCCTTTTCTAAAGCAGAAGTTGAATTATCAAAATTAGTTCCACATGCTGCCAGAATGTGTTTGGTTGGTTTGAAGGTGATCAGCAAAGATTATTTATCTGTAGTGTGCAAAAAGCTAAAATCTTACCATTTGAAGTGTATTTTTCTTCACACGTTGGAAACCACTGATCCGTCCATTTGGAGGGAAGACAATTTGTTGTTCTGTTTTGAGTATCTTTTGACCAGCTTGAGAACGTGTATTGAACATAAAACAGCACCTTATTTCTGGCTACCTGCAAACAACTTATTCGAAAATTTTACAAACAAAGATTTTCAAAATCTTCTCAGACAGCTAGAGAGAGTTGAAAGGAACCCAAGTGAATTCATGGAACCATTGTTCTTGGATAAAAGAACTGATGAAATTGAAGAAATTGTATAAGTAACGGACAAGTAATTGACATTGTTGTAATTTAATAAAAATATTGTTTTATTTTTTTAGGTTTATATTGGCTCCTGAAAGTAATTAATTTTTTTTCTACTGATTGAACAATTTTCCGAAAATTTATGCCTGTTTCTTTAATAAATTAATTTTAATAAAGCCTCTGTTCCTACATTTCATTCTCAAACTTTTGGCTCAAACAAACATTTATATAAATTATATTTTAAATTAATTTTTTTTTAAATTCCACTACCTAGTGATAATTATGCATCAATGAAAAAAAACTTCATTCAAATGTTTTCAATTTTTTTGTCAAAGTTTATCAATTCAATTCGTTGAAAATTGTAAACGCGTAAAATTAGTTTTCCCTATTCTTTTGCAGTATGTTTCGTGTACAGCTTAATCAATAAACAATACTCTAACCCTAGAAAACTATTTTTTATTCTTATGCTTTTTATCTACAACCTTGAAGTGGGTCTCTCCATGTGTCTAATGGTACTCAGAACTAAAGCCTCGGTGAACTTCTCCTAAATCAAAACGCCCTTTGATGATGTCTTTGTTGATTATAAAAACATTAACGTTGATTGTAAATACTTAATATTAAATACCGTCGTTGAAATTAGCAAGCAAAAGACCTCCAAATTATTACAGTTTGGATGTTTTCAAAAATCTGACGTAACTTTTCCAAAGAAGGAGCAGTGACAAAGTGGTATAGTAGTGCTGTGTCCGAGGTCGCAGTTTGGATCCATGCTCCTGTCACAATCGAGTTGCTCTGACTGAAAAATAGACTAGCTTGCCAGTCCGTTTTCTCCTTGAGCACCGGAATAAAATACAAGATGCCCTACCGGGCAGAAGTATTCCTGCGGATGACTGTAAGACTTTCTGGAGCCTTTTCAGAAAGAAATGAGTGTTAGTTCACGCTTTAAAACCATATGCATAATGCGGAATGATGTTTGCAGTATTTTACATTTTGCCTTTTAGCTACGATAACTATTAAACTTTGTTGTTTCATATAAAACTTCAGTCTTGCATCAATTTAGAGATTTTTTTAAAAAGATTTCCATTCGAAGTTGCACTCCCTAAAGCATCTTCAAGAAGCAATTAACTAATTAAAAGATTATCGCGTTAAGAATAATCTGTGCTTTAAAAGGTGAATGTTTGTTCACGGTTTAAAACAATATGCATAATGTGGTATGATGTTCTTTGTGTTTTACAGTTTATCTTGTAGCTGTGAAAGAAGTAATATTTGTTATTTCATATAAACTGCACTGTTTTGCATCATTTAGAGATTTTTTCAAAAAGTTTTTTATTCATAGTTATATTCCCTAAAGCATCTTCAAAAAGTAATTAAGTAATGAAAACTTTGTCACATTAAGTTTTGAAGGGAAAATCTGTGGTGTAAATAGTAATAACTTCGAATTTATTTAATTACATTCCCGAGAGCATCATAAAAGTTAAGAGACTTTGAAAAATTTTGCCGGAGATCAAGCTTAAAAAGGAACACCGTCAGTTTAAAAATCCATTAGAGAACACTCTTCCGTGGGCGTTTATACTTTTTTTAAAACTATACAGTATAAAAATCTTTATGTTGTTTGTACCTGAACTTCATAAAAACTTTTACTTGGCCATGCGAAATAATAAAAATATCTGTGTTTCCTTTTTATCGTCAGCTTGATAGTATACAAATTTTAGAATCATACAATATTTTAAATTCGACTAGTCAATTAAAAAAGTGGTCATCAAATGATAAGTAAAATAGGTAGAAGTTGATGAGGAAGATGAGCTGTGCCTCATGATTCCAGAGCTTTATGAAAACAGGGTAGCTTATCTTGAAACAAGAATTAAAAAATTGTATTATATTTAGAAAGACTAACAGAAACCTTGCGCATTAAATCGATATAAACATACCCTATTGGTAGTCGTTCATATCTGTTTTGAAGCATCAAGAACTGCTTATTTATCAAGAATGACTACTAAGAATATTAGTTTCACGTAGATTATCAGTTTGGATCATAAATGTTCTTGATTCTTTTAAGTTTGACAGCCGTATAACCTCTTCTATATCCATATATTCAACCAAGAAATTTTCTCAGATCTACGCGTGCTTCTTCGCTTCCATTTTTAAAACAACTACGGAAAACGCAAGAACGTTGCATAAGACTCACATGAAACAACATTTCTACCTTGGCATCTGCGATTTAGCCATATGTTAATTATTCCTTTCACTAGAGCTTATATTTTACACTTTTAGAGTCTTTTCAAGCAAAGTACTTGTATACAATGAATATAGTGTGAGTTTAGACTGTTAAATCATAAAAAGAATGTAAGTTGGGAACATTAATGATTTGAGTGGCTATTTCCCATCGACAAAAATTGGTCTAGGTTTGGACAGTGAAAAAAAAAACAAAAAAACAAGATGCCCTACCGGGCAGAAGTATTCCTGCAGATGACTGGAAGACTTTCTGGAGGCTTTTCAGAAAGAACTGATATTAGTTCACGCTTTAAAAAGATATGCATAATGCAGAATGATGTTGCGGTATTTTACATTTTACCTTTTAACAACGATAACAATTAAACTTTGTTGTCTCATATAAAACTTAGGTCTTGCTTCAATTTAGAGATTTTTTAAAAAAGATTTTAATTCAAAGTTGTATTCCCTAAAGAACCTTCAAGAAGTAATTAAGTAATAAAAAGAAAAGTCTGTGCTTAAAAAGTAATAACTTCGAATTCATTTAATTACATTCCCGAGAGCATCATAAAAGTTAAGAGACTTTGAAAAATTTTGCCGGAGATCAAGCTTAAAATGGAACACCGTCAGTTTAAAAATCCATTAGAGAACACTCTTCCGTGGACGTTTCAAAATACTCCTTTTAAAACTATACAGTATGAAAATCTTTATGTTGTTTGTACCTGAACTTCATAATAAAAAACTTTTACTTGGCCTTGCGAAATAATAAAAATATCTGTGTTTCCTTTTTATCGTCAGCTTGATAGTATACAAATTTTAGAATCATACAATATTTTATATTCGACTAGTCAATTAAATAAGTGGTCATCTATTGATTAACAAAATGGGTATAAGCTGATGAGGAAGATGAGCTGTGCTTCAAGATTCCAGAGCTTTATAAAAACAGGATAGCTTACCTAGGAACATGAAATAGAAAATTGTATTATATTTAGAAAAAGACTAATAGAAACCTTACGCATTTTTTTAAATCGATGTAAGCATACCGTCTTTGTAGTCGTTCATATCTGATTTGAAGCATCAAAAACTGCTTATTTATCACGAATAACTACTAAGAGTATTAGTTTCACGTAGATTATCAGTTTGGATCATAAATGTTCTTGATTCTTTTAAGTTTGACAGCCGTACTACATCCTCTTCTATATCCATATATTCAACCAAGAAATTTTCTCAGATCTACGCGTGCTTCTTCGCTTCCATTTTTAAAACAACTACGGAAAACGTAAGAATGTTGCATAAGACTCACATGAAACAACATTTCTACCTTGGCATCTGCGATTTAGCCAAATGTTAATTATTCGTTTCACTAGAGCTTATATTTTACACTTTTAGAGTCTTTTCATGCAAAGTACTTGTATACAATGAATATAGTGTGAGTTTAGACTCTTAAATCATAAAAATAATGTAAGTTGGGAACATTAATGATTTGAGTGGCTATTTCCCATCGACAAAAATTGGTCTAGGTTTGGACAGTGAAAAAAAAAAAAAAAAAAAAACAAGATGCCCTACCGGGCAAAAGTGTTCCTGCGGATGACTGTAAGACTTTCTGGAGCCTTTTCAGAAAGAAATGAGTGTTAGTTCACGCTTTAAAACCATATGCATAATGCGGAATGATGTTTGCAGTATTTTACATTTTACCTTTTAGCTACGATAACTTTTAAACTTTGTTGTTTCATATAAAACTTCAGTCTTGCATCAATTTAGAGATTGTTTTAAAAAGATTTCCATTCGAAGTTGCACTCCCTAAAGCATCTTCAAGAAGCAATTAACTAATTAAAAGATTATCGCGTTAAGAATAATCTGTGCTTTAAAAGGTGAATGTTTGTTCACGGTTTAAAACAATATGCATAATGTGCTATGATGTTCTTTGTGTTTTACAGTTTATCTTGTAGCTGTGAAAGAAGTAATATTTGCTATTTCATATAAACTGTACTGTTTTGCATCATTTAGAGATTTTTTCAAAAAGTTTTTTATTCATAGTTATATTCCCTAAAGCATCTTCAAAAAGTAATTAAGTAATGAAAACTTAGTCACATTAAGTTTTGAATGGAAAATCTGTGGCGTAAATAGTAATAACTTCGAATTCATTTAATGACATTCCCGAGAGCATCATAAAAGTTAAAAGACTTTGAAAGATTTTGCCGGAGATCAAGCTTAAAAAGGAACACCGTCAGTTTAAAAATCCATTAGAGAACACTCTTCCGTGGACGTTTCAAAATACTCCTTTTAAAACTATACAGTATGAAAATCTTTATGTTGTTTGTACCTGAACTTCATAATAAAAACTTTTACTTGGCCATGCGAAATAATAAAAATATCTGTGTTTCCTTTTTATCGTCAGCTTGATAGTATACAAATTTTAGAATCATACAATATTTTAAATTCGACTAGTCAATAAAAAAAGTGGTCATCTATTGATTAATAAAATGGGTATAAGCTGATTAGGAAGATGAGCTGTGCTTCAAGATTCCAGAGCTTTATAAAAACAGGATAGCTTGCCTAGGAACATGAAATAGAAAATTGTATTATATTTACAAAAGACTAGAAACCTTACGCATTTTTTTAAATCGATGTAAACATACCGTTTTTGTAGTCGTTCATATCTGATTTGAAGCATCAAAAACTGCTTATTTATCAAGAATAACTACTAAGAGTATTAGTTTCACGTAGATTATCAGTTTGGATCATAAATGTTCTTGATTCTTTTAAGTTTGACAGCCGTATAACCTCTTCTATATCCATATATTCAACCAAGAAATTTTCTCAGATCTACGCGTGCTTCTTCGCTTCCATTTTTAAAACAACTACGGAAAACGTAAGAACGTTGCATAAGACTCACATGAAACAACATTTCTACCTTGGCATCTGCGATTTAGCCATATGTTAATTATTCCTTTCACTAGAGCTTATATTTTACACTTTTAGAGTCTTTTCATGCAAAGTACTTGTATACAATGAATATAGTGTGAGTTTAGAATGTTAAATCATAAAAAGAATGTAAGTTGGGAACATTAATGATTTGAGTGGCTATTTCCCATCGACAAAAATTGGTCTAGGTTTGGACAGTGAAAAAAAAAGAAAAAAAAAAAAAAAAAAAAAAAAACACGAACGGTTTCAAAGTATTCCTTGCTTACGCAGGAATACAAAAAAACAAAAAAAACACGAACGGTTTCAAAGTATTCCTTGCTTACGCAGGAATACAAAAAACACGAACGGTTTCAAAGTATTCCTTGCTTACGCAGGAATACAAAAAACAAAAAAAACACGAACGGTTTCAAAGTATTCCTTGCTTACGCAGGAATACAAAAACACGAACGGTTTCAAAGTATTCCTTGCTTACGCAGGAATACAACAAGATGCCCTACCGGGCAGAAGGATTTCTGCAAGCTTTGCTGCTGAAAATGCCACAAAAATGCAACACTAGCACACTAGTCCTGCAAAACTAAGACAGTCACATCATTCAGCTCGAAAAGCATCAGCATTAAATAAACAAAAATATTAATGCGACTGACAATACAATGTTCGTCAAGAAAGTCAGCCTACCATAACATAAAAAAGGGGCTTTTCTTTATGCTATCGCGGAGATCATTTATGAAGATCTGTTTTTTTGTACGATTAAGCTGAATGATTGTTACTGGATATTTGCCACCCACGTACTCCAAAAAAGTGCATCGACACAATACGAAACTTTAATTTAACCACATTAAATATAACGAATCCTATAAAAAGATTGTGTATACTGGCGGTAGCCAACATATCCTTTGGGCAGCACAAACTAATATATAAAGTTTCTATATTGATCTCCTCAGAATGAAAAATATAAATATCACAATAATAATTACTTAGAAATTAAAGCTCATATCTAATCTAAAAGTTAAAAAAATACAACATACGTAGGGAGAAAAGAGATAAGCTGATATAGCCAGAATACATCCAAAAATTGCTACTAAATATAGTATAAATAGCTGTATAAAGTGCATATGTTGGTGATGTTGGGGAGGAGCTGAAAGGAAGCTAAGCTGAGCTTCAAAAATCCAAAAGCTTCTAAAAATTGACTTCAAACATGCATACACATACAAAATACACGAAGGTCTTTCATATTTAAAAAGGCTTGGAGCAAAAATAAAACAAGAAATACCTTTTCTTCCACACACCATGTATTGGCACTGTTTTCATATTTTAAACTTCAAGAAAACTTCTTTCAAAAAACAGAATAACCACACTGTAATTTAATTTTGTGAACATGATAAGTTCCCAACAGTAATGCAATTCTTTATATAAAATTATAAGCTGTATTAACTTCTTTTAAAGCCATATTTCCATCAAAGAAACTTTTAGCAAACTACACACGTTCTTTCGCTGCCATTTTTAAAACGTTTTGTGGACGATCACATGGCATGGCGAAAATCAGCCAATAAACTGTCGTTATTGAAGTTAAGGTGGCTATATTAGCACCCTTTCGTAGAAATCGGGCATTATGCACCAATCACGATTGAGACGGCTTTTTTATGAACCAATGAAATTGGAGAAACAAATATGACTAGGTTTGGACAGTAAGATGAAAAAAAAAAAAAAACAAAGACGATCGTAAAGTATTTCTTGCTTACGCAGAAATCCAAAAAAACACGAACGGTTTCAAAGTATTCCTTGCTTACGCAGGAATACAAAAAATATAAGGAGTAGGATAAACAAGGCTAACACGGGATTTTCTGATTAGAAAGAGGGTTTTTTCTTCCAAATCCGGGTTTTGATAATTTTTGGAATAACCGACTAGTAAACTAGTCTAACTGAGAAATCAGTCGTAATGTAAGAAAGCTGGTCTAACTTATATGAGTGATTGTTCCTCGGCCATATTCCCTCAGCGGATTCGTTTCTGTGATAACAGGTATCTGGCTATGGACCCCCTAAAAGCAGCCGACAAACTGCCTAAAAGTTCAAGGTTAGTGGCCCTATTCAACAATAAATACCAGATTCTACTCTTAAGAGACTTCTCCCAACTTTTAGTGGGAAATTTGAAAATTTATATTCTTACATTTTCAAGGTACGGGGGCCTCCATTCTGATAGAATGGAAAACAAAAAACGTGTTCAACTACACTTTCATTACAATCCAAAATAAAAATGTTGTCTTTTTAAGATTTCCATGGAATGGATAATCTTATTCATTTCGGCGGCGTATCTATTTCTCTATCTATCTATCAGGGTAATGCTCTAGCCTGTGAAATCAACTTCAAAATTATGGACAGGCTAATCCAAGTTACTGTACCGATTATGTTCCCGCAATGGTGCAGTCGTGTATATTGCACCGAAAACCTGTAGTAGAGTAGTGAGTATTGTTTTCAGCACTTATTTTTTCTATAATTCATTTTTAGTCCCAGTGAACCTAAAGATGGTTAACTCGGAGGCCATTTTCCCCAGCGTACCATAAAGACTGGTAGTTGCGAGGATTTTCACCAAACATTGTGTAGTTGATATCGATATACCTTCTTTGATTTGTGCTCGTTTTTTGCTATCTATATTATATTTTGGTGTTCTGTAAATTGGTAGAGTAGTATTATAACTATTATAACTAATTAGGAAGTATGACTTATGAAGTAGTAAGGACGATTCAGGGATCTTTTCATCAAGGTCATGCTAAGTTTGGGGCTTCCGCTGGTATCCAGTGTTCTTGTATTTCTCTTTTTTCAATCTGTTGGTCAAAACTGCGCAAAATAAGGAATTGGACTAGTTTTGATCTAGACTATATATTAGAACAGGGTAATCAAAATTTTGAAAAGGTTGGCATTCCACGCACTCTCTTTGTTGATGAACTACCCAGTACTGTTTGTTGTGGTGGAAATGAAATATTTGTTCAGTATTTAGATATTGTTGATGGTGAGCTTGTTGAAGGAAATGTGATAAATTTCGTCAACATTGAGTATTTAAATTACTCTCAGGCAACTGGTGTGATTGTTTTTATTGACGGTTATTGCCTTTCCATTATCTTTGATGGAAATTGGTATGTTTTTGATTCACATAGTCGAAATGAAAACGGAGAATTCTGTACTCAAGGTACATCAGTACTTCTGAAGTTCCAAATTCTCTCAAATGTGAAGAATTATCTTGATGCCATATACTTAAGAAATAGAAAGTCATTGTTCTTCCAACTAGTCTATGTCAAAGTAACAGTGGAAAATGCTGAAGCAACTATCATGGATTTTATTAAAAAACGTAAGGCCAAATATAAAAGAAAATACAGTGAAAAAAGTAAGAATAATCTAAGCAGCATCTGTAAACTGCCTTGTAAACGGCAAAATCAGTACTCTGAAAATATTTTAGGAACAGATAAACATTGGGAACGAAAGGCAAAAATGCGTAAAATAAGCAAGACAAAGTATCAGAACCTACGAAATGACAAAGAGTTACATGAGAAAATTAAGGCAAAAATGCGTAAAATAAGCAAGACAAAGTATCATAACTTACGAAATGACAAAGAGTTACATGAGAAAGTTAAGGCAAAAATGCGTAAAATAAGCAAGACAAAGTATTATAACTTACGAAAAGACAAAGAGTTACATGAGAAAGTTAAGGCAAAAATGCGTACAATAAAACTGACAAAGTATCGTAACTTACGAAAAGACAAAGAGTTACATGATAAAATTAGGGCAAAAATGCGAAAAACAAGCACAAAGACACATGCTAATCTTAAAAAGGACAAACAACTGTATGAAAAGATTAAACGAAAAATGCGAGATGTAAGTAAGCTAAGGCGCTGTAAGAATAAATCTATTGAAGAGAAGGTGATATTCTTCAAAAAAGATATAACATGTGGACCATATTTTATTTGTGTGTCATGCAACAGATGCTTGTATCAGCGTTCAGTGATTCGATATAAACCTCATAATTACGATTTATTGGTTACTTCATATCTCACAGTTATTGAAAGCTTTGACCGTAACAATTACATCTGCAACACATGCAATAAAGCATTTCGAAAAAATCGAATCCCATCTCAGTGTGTAAAAAACAAATTACAACTTTTTAATCTGCCTAGCCATTTAAGTGATATTGGAAAATTGGAAAGAGTTTTAGTGTCTAAAAGGTTGTTGTTCAGCAAGATTGCAATTATGCCTAAAGGACAGTTTCCCAAAATCAAAGGCTTAATTTGTAACATTCCTTTTGAGACTGATGATATTTATAATACTTTGCCCCATGGAATACAAACTGGCAGCATAATATTTGTTCAGCTAAAGCGCAAATTGACACATCTTTCTCATGTGTATTCTGAGTCAGTGCGTCCTGATTTCATCAAAGCATGCTTGGATTTTCTTAAGGAAAACAACTACCTTTACTCTGACATTCAGATAAACACTGATATATTGGAGCAAATGTCATTAGCAAATCTGCCCATTACGTTTATTCATGATAATACTGTTCCTTCATTTATTGAGATTCCCAAGCATAACAATAACAGGATTTCTGAGTTAAAAATTGAATTTGTTATGGATAGAGATGTTTCTATGATTCTTCCCTTGGAAGACACTTTTGATGAAGATTTTAAAAAAGAAGACCCTCTCAACATTTTTAGATCAAATGTAAATGAAACTGTATTGATATCAGAAGTTCCACACCTTATGATTGATGATGAAAATGCCATTTTAGCACCAGGAGAAGGAAAGAAACCAGTCTCTATAATTAAAGATGAGTTTTGTGAAGAACTTTCTCATCCTCATTTGTTTCCTACTGGTAAATTCGGATATATGGTTAAAAGAGAAATTCCATTGTCTCCAATCAAATATTTTAACCAGCGTCTTTTAAACTATACTCAAAGGTTTGCCTCAGACTCAGACTACATATTTTTTGCTCATCATGTAGTTCAACAAGTAAATTTGAAAAATAGGATCAGAGTAGCACTCAGTAAGGTTGCGGGAAAAAATATTACGGCTGGGATGGTAGGTAAAAACTTTCAGGAAGTCATCAAAAAATATCTTAAGACTGATGATGCTTATAAGTTTATGAGTTCTATAAAAGGAACACCAGCATATTGGAAAAATATGTTATCTGATGTTTTAGCTATGGTGAAGCAATTAGGTTTGCCTTCATACTTTATGACTCTTTCTTGTGCTGATTTAAGATGGAATGATCTAGTAGTCATTATTTCTAGGCTGAAGGGAAGAGACATATCAGCAGAAGAGATTAAACAATTGTCTTATTTTGATCGCTGTAATCTCTTAAATGATAATCCAGTTTTAGTTTCTAGACATTTTCAGTACCGGGTGGAAAGTTTTTTTAAAAATATTGTAATGGATGGACAGCTTGGAAAATGTCTTTATTACTCTATACGAGTAGAATTTCAGGTGCGTGGAAGTCCACATATACACTCTTTAATTTGGACAGCTGATATGCCAAGGTTAACAAAAGAAACAAAATGGGAATACATAAAATATATTGAAAATGTTATTTTTGCTGAATTACCAGATAAAACAGTTTATCCTCAGCTTTTCGACTTAGTTCATACGTTTCAGATTCATTCTCACTCCAGAACATGCAAAAAGTATAAGAATAAGGAATGCAGGTTTGGATTCGGTCAGTTTTTTTCTGCAAGAACTATAGTTGCAGAACCACTACCAAGTAATATATCAGATAAAGAGAAAGAAGAATCTCTATGCAAGCGTCAGACCATATTGAACAAAGTTCAGTCCTACATAAACTTAAATTTGAATCCCCGTAAAAGTAACTTTTCAGATCCTCAAAAGTCTAACTATGTAGAAATAGGTTCTATTGAAGATATTTTGAATGCTATGGATGTTACTTTAGAAGAATATGAATCTGCTCTTTCTATTTCACCTGATGAAGACTTTCATTTGCATCTGCGAAGATCCCCAGGTTCATGCTTTGTGAACAATTATTTTTCTTCAGGACTTTCAGCATGAGAAGCAAATCTTGATATACAACCAGTGTTTAATTACTACAAAGCGGTGTCATATATGTGTGCATATTTCAGTAAATGTGAAGATAAGTCATCTGTTGCAATGCAAGAAGCATTAAGTGAGGCAAAGGAGTTTGAATCTTCTGTGTTTGATACATTAGTTAAAGTTGCAAAAGCTTACAGTAGTAATAGAGAGTGTTCTGTACAAGAAGCTGTTTACCATATAATGCCAGAGTTATGGTTGCGAAAATGCTTTCCTGCTATATCTTTTGTAAATACAAACATGCCAGATAAAAGATTTCGTATCTTCAAATCTGAAACTGAAATTCAGGAATTACCAGAAGACAGTGAAAATGTATTTAGACGCAATATGCTTGATCGATATTTAGACAGGCCTGACAAATGTTTCATGAAAGGAAAATTTAGTGTCTTGGATGGCATGTGTTATGCTGAATTTTGTGCATATTATAAGGTTGATACTGATGGAAGTGAAGATGGAAATGACAGTCAGCCAGTCATTCTGACAGAAATTGTATCAAATCACAATCATGTAGATTCTTATTACCCAACAATCATCAAACTTATGTCTTCTAAAGAAAAATTAAATTGTAGAAAAGTAAGAAAAGTGTTACGATACTACACACCCAACAAACATAAATATCCAGAAAGATATGCACACCATTTACTCATGCTGTTTTATCCGTTTAGATCAGAAGAAACTGATTTGTGTGTTTCAGGGTCTTATGTTGCAAAGTTGAATGATCCTGAAGTTAATGCTGTTGTTAGCAGAAATAAAAAGATGTTTGAACCTGATGGAGATAAAGTTGACTTTCTAGTAAGGAGTTACAGGTCTGATCTAACACATAATCAGGATGCATTTGCTCAACAAGAAAATGAGGAGGTGCTTGATGAAATGGTGGAAAGTGAATCTGAAAGTATTTGTGATTATGAGTCATCATCAGATGTCGAAAATCAATTAGTTGATATAGATTTACCACCATCAAATTATTCTGTGCAGTTTATAAGCAATTGGGAATTGAACAATAATATTGCTTCATTAAATAAAAGGCAAAAAGAAGTTTTTGATGTTGTTCTGAATTGGGGCAAGAAAACTGTTCAGCGTATGAATTCCTTGGTTGTAATTCCGATTGATATCTTTTTGACAGGTGGTGGTGGTGTTGGTAAATCTCACCTGATAAAATGTATATACCATGCATTAAGCAAAATACTGGTACATAAAGGTGGTGAAATTGATAAACCAAGAGTACTGAAAATTGCTCCAACTGGAATAGCCTCGATAAACATTGAAGGAACAACTATCCACACTGGGCTGTGTATACCTGTTAATAATTTTACACCACTTAGTGATAGGCGACGAAATGTGATTAGGAACAAGTTGTCAGATGTTTCCTTATTCATAATTGATGAAATATCTATGGTATCATCAAAGCTGTTATTGCAAATTCATCAGCGACTTTGTGAAATTTATGGCACTTCCGAACAACTCCTCTTTGCTGGAAAAAGTTTAATTGTTTGTGGAGACTTGTACCAATTGCCACCAGTTATGGCAAAACCAGTTTTTAGCACAAGTGGTCCCCTAATTAGTGTTTTTAAGTTGTGGCATTTATTTAAGCTAGCTGAACTTACAGAAGCAATGCGGCAAATAGGTGACACTGTTTTTATTGATTTGTTGAATAACATCCGTGTTGGTGAGTTAGGAGACACTAGTGAAAACTTGGTGAAATCAAGATTTATTTCCAAAGAAGATGAGAATTATCCAATCCATGCCTTACATTTATTTGCCGAAAATATATCTGTCAATTCTCATAATATATTAATGCTTAATTTGCTCAGCACAACCCAAATTTGTATTCCTGCAATTGATCTTTTCCCAAAAAATATAACTCAGAGAGAAATAGAATCGCTAAAAAATAGGCAACAGAGTGATACTGGTGGACTAGCAACATGTTTAGAAATTAAAGTTGGTGCACGAGTTATGCTAACAACTAATATAGATATTGAAGATCGTTTGATAAATGGTCAAATAGGAACAGTTTTCCACATTTCTATAAGAGATAACGCATGCAGATTAGTGTACATTAAGTTTGATGATGAAAAGGCTGGTCATAAAAAGCAAGTTAATGACCCTTATGCCCTATCGAACAATTGTGTTCCTATGGAGCGTGCTGAAGCTAACTTTCATATCCGAAAAGGAAGCTCCATGTCACCAATGGTGAAACGAACCCAGTTTCCGTTAATGCTGTCTTATGCATGCACTGTACACAAGGTACAAGGTTTGACTCTTGATGAGGCTGTCGTCAGCTTTAATTTAGTGAAGCAGAGAAAATTTAATCCAGGACAGATGTATGTGGCTATGAGCAGGGTCAAGTCAATAAATGGTTTACACTTCACAGGAAAATACATTAAGTCTGTCTTCACCTGTAACAACACAGTTAAAGATGAGTATGCTCGTTTAAGGAAGAAAGAAAACGTTTTAGAACCTATGAAGGATTTCTACGTATCAGAAAAAACTTTAACTATTAGTTTACTAAACGTGCGATCTTTGAAAAGACACTTTGTTGATTTAAAGGGAGAAAAGAGTGTTACGGAAAGTGATTTATTATGCTTAACTGAAACACAATTACAATTAGATCACAACCCCGACGAATTAATAGAAATCCAGAGTAGTCTGCAGCAGTTTAAGATGGTTTTGAATAGTAGTGAAAATAAATTTGAGAGTCTTGCCTTTGGATTTCGAAGTTCTATTGCCATAATTGATCAGTTATTATTGCCTGGGTTTTTGTATATGAAAATTCTAAAACAAGATTTCAGTCCAAAAGAACTAGGTGTACTGTTGCTATATAGATCTCCAGGGGCGGACGCAGGGTACAGCTCATACAGCTCAAGCTGTAGTAAAATTTCGTCAAGAGAATGGTTACTAAATGAGTTACGGCCGTTCTCCTATTCTTTTCGTCGATTTTTTCCGTCGTCATTTATCACGCGACGCGACGCCGTCACTCAAAAATCTGTCTAATACATTTATTTATGGATTAGCGCATTATTTGTTGGCGCCCCATTTGACTCGCAAATTTTAGGTAAGCTATAACTGCAAACCCCACCGCCCGATTGTTCTTCTTTACAGCTCAAAAAACGGCCCCTTCTGATCTATGATGATACGAATTATAACTAACAGTTTTGAGCTGTATCGATACAGCTCAAAGATACAGCTCAAGTCCCGATTCTACGGTAGTTCGACACCCATAGCCCAAATCGTAGCTTAGCAGTAATTCTTTCGTTCTTCCGTCTGTTTGAACAGTACAGCTCTCGTGCCTAAAGTACGTAGAACGATAATAGGTTTTAGCCCAAAGTGTAAGCCTTTAGGTCTTTCGGTCGTCGGTAGAGTGGTCAAATACAGCTCAAATACAGCTCAAAGCCCATACACGTGCGTGGAACCTCTTTCTTGATTTTACCACGACAGAGAATCATTGTTCTCCAAGACTTTTTTATTTCTCCAAACGAGAAGGGACTTTAGAGCTGAGAAATACCTTGCAGAAGATGAAAGAAAACATCGTGATGGATGCAAAGTAAGTTTATGTTTTCTCTTTTATTAAAACTTTGTTTTTTAAATCTTCACCAGTTTTGTTTGTTTTGTTTTAATTATTAATTTGTTTAATTTAAATGCAGAACAAATAAACAAAGATGAGTGTGACTTTAGATTCAATATAATTTGTTCACACATATCTCTACTCTTGATATATTTGTAAATTTGTGGAAAAAGAACATAATTTCATGATTTTTTATTATCTTTTGCCTTGCTAAACTCTGAACTTTAGAATTTTACTCCAAGTTGTTAATGTTGTCTTGATTACTTTATAAACTTGTTATGTAGTTTGAACATGGTACACTAGTCGTGATAAAAAAAATACAGAGTTTGCTACTTACATTACGTTAACTTTGATTTTTAAAAATTATATTACATTATCTTGAGATATTTTGGTGTGATAACTGTTTGTATAGCTATATGTATTGCTAGCTTTATTTGGAAATAATTCGTCAGTGAGTTTGTTAGGGGCTCTTACATGATTAATACTTCACAGCTCAACTCTGCATTTTACAGTGATCACCTTTGTTGTTTATATATGTTTGCCATAAACAACCATTTGTTGTTAAAAGCATTTGCTAAAGATCAAGGATAAATATTTAAAGGAAACATTTCCTTGTTGTGTTTTGTTGAAGTATGCAGCCATGAGATTAATATATTTTTTCAGAAACAAAAGTTAAAAATATTTCACAAAATTATACGAAGCTTTCTCTCGTGTTCTCTCGGACATCTTCAGGTATATGTTGCAATAAAATTAAAACCATACCTACAAGTATAAAATTGTCTAATAAAATTGTCTAGGGGATTCTTAAGTAATACCGTTTCTAAAAAGTCGTAAAAATTTTATTTCATTGTTGCATTTCTGTGTATCCCCTGATGTTTCAGATGTAACTGATAGGTTTATTTTAGTTAATGTGGAAGCAAACTGAAATTCAATCACAACATTCATCATTTAAATCAGTGCAAAATTAAATCAACGCTTGATCAGTTAATGTAGCCTTGTAACCTGAAGGAGTTACCCTTCAGTCTCACAATCCATGTTTTGTTTTGAGGAGACCTCAAGCATTTTCCCCATAATCGCTATGTTCCATTGGTTCTTGGTTTTCTTTGTAAAAGTCTGGTTCTTTATAGAAATCCTGTGTTTTTCCTAAAAAACATATGGACGGTCATTTCTGTTGAAAAGGCTAAATGCTTATTCTTCGTGGTGTTATTCCCCAAGTACAAGCTTATGTGGCATCTTCAGGTTAAAAATATATTCAGATTGATATCTTACTTATACACAGCTCAATAATTGCTTGTATTTACAATAAAAAGACATAAAACAGTTAAGATAAAAGGAAATGAAAATTGGCAACAAATACCCAGAAGATCAAGTGATAAGAAAAAAGAGAAACTGCATGAATGTTATAAACTGTTTGTATTGTGTGCTTTTTGGTAGGAAAGTTAATAAGTTTTGATAAACGTCATGAGAAATGTATACTGAACATGTCGCATGGCTTCAGCTGTCCTGTTTATAGTCATCTCCATTATAGCTTGAAATAGGAAGTATTTTGTTGTGTTTACAGTTTTGCTTTAGTATGTATGGACTGTACAATGTACAACAATAGATGGAAATACTTCTGATTGCTAGTTTGAATATTGACTAGACTTTGACTAGATTTTGTTTTATATCCAAAAATGATATGATTGATTTGCATTTACTTGCATTTGCATTTCTCCTTTTGGGATTCCAAATCCAATATCTTACCTTCACATGGTGTACCCTGTTAATTTAACCATGGAATTTAAGTAAGATTTCATGATCTGTATTTTATTTAGAGATTGAAAAATCAGTTAATTGAATGGTTATTGGTTACTATATATCATACTAATTTACTATAATGTAACATATCTTAATTGTTCATTGTCTGTCTTTTTAGAAACATTAACAGTATCAGCGCCTACTGCTGCAGCAACAAACAGCAAATTAATTTAATCAAGTCTGGAACTGGAACTTTCTTGAAAGTGAGCATGCTAGGAGGTTTTTCGTACAACAGAAGGAACATGTTTTATTGGATATAGAATACTAGTTTTATGACTTTGTACATAAAAGACGTTGACATTTTAGATTATGTTGTATTTACTTTTGTTGTGCTAATATCGAATAAAGTTTTAAATTTTGGCTTCTATCTTTATGGCTCTGTGGTTGCAATGCTTAGTGAAAGGTAATTTTGGAGTCTGGGGTGTTCACCGTGAGTAACTGCGACAGAACTCGTCTGTTAAAATGATCGCACATTTTCGGACGGCATTTTCCGGAAATCGGGTTGTCCCGAATAAAAATCGGGAATCGGAATACTTATTGGAATCCGAAAAGTTGAGCTGTACCTACAAAATATTTCTGCGTCCGCCCCTGATCTCATGATTGTAGTATTAATTCATTTTTAAGCACTCTGAACTACTTCATAGCTAATTGTGAACTCGATTTTGTTTTAGGTGATTTTAATGTTAATGGGTTGGATGCAAAGTTATGTGTACGTTTATGTCAAGTCATGACTGAATTTGACCAAATGGTACAGTGTCCTACTCATATCGATGGTTCACTACTGGACCACGTTTATGTCAAAAAACATTTTGCAGATACGTTCATGATTACCCTATTGACAAAGTGTGTGAACTTCTCTGACCATGACCTTGTAAAGATGAATTTATCAAAGAAAGAATAGACTGTCTGGGGGGATGTGCTTTACTAAAACATCCCAGGGAAATAGTGCGGATAAAAAATCATCGTAGGGGTGGTAGTTATATGAAGCGTATAATGATTACTGTAAACGAAATTTGAAGAATTGACTAATATCATCATACATCGACTTATCCAAGTTAAATCTGAACCAGCCACTTTTTATTTCTGTTATCTATCCTCAGCATTTCGCTGTGATTATTTTAGCCACCCCTATGAAAATATTTTTGTATTTCCGTGTATTTATTTTCCATTTATGAAGCGACATTGTAATATGTATTTGTAGTACCATCTGAACGCGGCTTCATGTTTTGGCAGCTACTTGATATGCGTGGTATGTTATTTGCAATGAAAACAGAAGTAAACCAAATTGAACTAGTACTGAGTAATATGATATTTAATTCATTATGTGGATGTTTTCTTCAGCAGTACGGTGGACTTAGAACTGTTAGCAACTTAAATCAAGATTTCCGACAAATAATTGTCAGCATTATGTTTCGTTATTACGAAGAACCTATATACATGCAATTTACGAAAATATACAAAATCAACTATATTGTTGGTAATGCTGTGTGTCTATAACGTACTGGTGTTTGGTTTAACGGTGAATTCAACAACAACTGCTCAAATTCAGCCTGCTACAAAAGAACGTTCATGAACTAGTAAATCATTTTTAAAGAAAAGAACAAAGTTTGAAAACAAATTTGCTTGAAAGAAGAGACATAATGAACAAATCCCTTGACCTTTGAGTAGAAATAACATTTCCGATATGAAGAAATAAACCGTCCTCTTATCTTTGTTATTTTCATACAAACGAGCAAATGAATTGCTCTCTGTAATTACTCTTTTTAAATACCTAGAGTTGGCTTCTGAAAATCCGTGTTGTAGCCGTCAAGTTTCGTCTCTTTTATAAACTTTGTGTTTAATTCTTCCAGTAGCGAACTGAAATAATAAATGCGTTCTAATTTATGACATGACATCAGAAAAACAATTACGCACAAATCTGGGAAGTGTATATACCGATATTATATATTGACATTTTCTGTTCTCATAAAAAACAACTGGACAAAGATTGCTTCTCAGCTGATATCATAGTTAATAGTAGATTCTATTAACTATGGTGATATATACTCCTAGATGTATGGAATACCGTAACTGTAGATGTTGTTTGAAAACATCACCTTCTTCCGCCACAGTGGGTGCAAGAAAATCAAAAAAATTCAAATCAACACACCCTTCTGTTCAGAAAAATTATGCAACTTGGACTTAAAGAAAAGGAGAAGGGCGCTAAATCGATTTACAACAATCTTTTCTTTTCTTCTTTAAGAATGGTGGTCAAGTGGTAATATATAGTACATGACTCTCAACGATGGTCAAAAAACAAAAAAGAAAACTTAGAAAAAGAAGTATTATTATTGCGAAGATTAAAAGCACTTTTTAAAGCACTTTCTTATTTTATTGTCCAAGGTCCAGGTTCCCTATCCTGCTTTTACAAACCTTTTAAGGTTTGTTTACCAATGAACCGTGATCTATTAGAGTGAAAGTGATTGGATGTCACTTGTCATTTGCATATTTCAAACAGTCCTTATGACCTCGTGCTTCCACTGACGATTCTTTCAGTGTTTGTTGCTGATCGAAGTTGATGTGTGAAACGTGCTTAGAGTTTTTTAAAAATGAATGCCAGTGGTAAAGGTGTGTGGTCAATTTTGTATTCAATTTTCATTTCTGCATGGTTTGAGTTATTTTGTTGATTACCTTAAACATAGGAAAGCAACCAATTAAGAAAAAAAGTCATAAAACAACTGTTGATAGTACAAAGAAAAGTGAGGAAAACAAGAAACAAGAAAGCAAGAAAATGGAACAGCAAGATAAGGTGCCAGCCAATGAAAAACCTCTACAGAAGGAAGAGTCAGCAGGCCCCTCCCGAAAGAGAAGGCAATGTACGTATGCTTATAATTTGCTATTCTTCTTTTCCTGTGTTGTCCGGAGACAGGTTTTAAATCTCTCGTTTACGTATGAAAAATTGAGGCAATACGAAAATGATCTCGTTAACCCAAACAGAAATAACAAAACTTAGCAAAATATAGCGAAGTAGACATTGGAAGTACTCGTTCTTTTAGCTTTAATTTAGAAAGATGCTCCACTCCAATGCTTTCAAATTGTTAGTTTGGCATAGGCAATGATTGGTGTCTGAAATGGCTTTTATAAAGTTCAGTTTTGTCAGATGAACATAATTTGATTTATTTTTGGGGCTTTTTTAGCATCATCGGTTGTTGGATATATTCATAATTTGTCCCCAGTCAAAAAGGGACAAGTATCTGGACAAGAATATTTTGACTTTTTGATACAATCAGAAAACAAAGCCCGCAGAGTAGTTTGTTTCAATGCTAACAGAAGATCTAGAATACTGGATTATCAAACATCAAAAAGTCCGGTGAAAGTAGAAAATTTCAATGACAATCGCCCAGATGTTGTTGTTAATAATTATACACGTTTTCGTGCATTGGATCCTCATGAAGTTAAATTCCAGTACAACTCTTCCCTGGCTGATCACAGTGTTGTTAAATTAAGTGCTCTCGAAAAGTTGGCATCTGGTCAGCTTATCAATGTCACAGCTGAAGTATATAGGTTATCTGAAGTTTCGACACAACAGACAAAAAATGGTCTTCTGGATCGTCAAGAAGCGATCATTCGTGATGATAGTCAGTTCCGGAAACTGATTTTATATGGTGACGATGTGGAAACGTTACAGGAGGGTAAGACATATATCCTTACCAATCTTCGTCTTAGATGTCTTAATGAAACTTGGTATTTAAATACAACCAAATCTGAAAGATTCAGTTATAAAGATGTGGCTAGCATACCTAATCTGGTTGATGTGGATGATGTAACAATGTGTTCGCAAGTCACAGTTACTGCTAAAATAGTTGGTTTAAGAGTTATCAAGAAAACATTGAGATGTATCAATTGTTACAAGTGTATCGAAAATGATACTAAACAAATCATCGATTGTGATGCCTGTAATATCAAATTTCATCAATCAGCATGCAATGGTTCCTGGAACCTTTCAGTTGTATTGCAAGATTTATCCACCAATGAGAACCACAACATCTTTTTTAACAATGACATGGTTTTCCAACTTCACCGCTTCTGTGATTTTCCATTAGACAACGAAGATTCAGTCGCAAAGAGTGTTTTGGAGATCAAGTCTGTATTTAAAGTCACTTTTGATATAGTTGACAAGAAAGCGCTCAGTATAACTCTCTGTTGAATTATGCTCAGATTTTGCTGACATTTCTTTTGTTGTGTTAGGTCTACAGTCTTGTTTGTGGACTTACAGACTTCGGTTTTATTATCCCCTGTTATTGCTATAATTGCAAACTGTTTATAAAAAGACAAATTTATGTTAGTAGGCATTTTTGTTACTACTATGGTGCTTCCAACCAGAGATCTGTTCCAACAAAGATAGAAAATAAACCATTGCTGTTGTTTCACATTTATATAAATACAGTCAAAGTTTTTTACATCTTACAGCTCCATCTCTTCTGTTTAGTTTTTTACAAGTTTATAATTTGTTGTCTTCTGTTCAATTTTCTAAAATTTTGTTCAACGCAAAGAAATTCTGTCAAAATGTTGTTTTCATTGATCACAATAGCCCAAACGGAATTACTATATCTGTTTAGACATGATATGAATAAACAAGTCAAAAGTGACGGAGACCGTTTCTGTAAAAGTCTCCACCTCCTTGATATTTTGGGCTTCCACAAGTTTTTCCGAAAATCTACATTGTCGTGGTTGAGAGCTGAAAGCTATTATGTTTGCAAGCAAAAGCTAAAATCATTGAATTCTGAATGGCTCGTACAGAGCTGGAAACGGGGGAAATTGCTTCACAATGTTCGTTATTATGTTAGTAATCTGTGTTTAGTTTGGGGAACGGTAACCAGGGATACACCTAAAGGGGATCTTTTTTGCGTGGATTAATTTTAACATATATTTCTGTGGCTTATGTTAACGTTTTACTTGAAATAAATTGCGTTATGCAATATTCGCTTCTTAAAATTGAGGTTCTAACTTAATTTCTTATCCTTATTAAATTCTAATTGTGACTATGATGAGAACAAGCTATTCCGTCAAAAGCTGTTTCATATTTGTTAGTATTATGTCAGACGGGATGAAAAATTGTTCATGTAGGCACTCTGTCTCGTTTAAGCATGCGGGCCGATAGAAATTATACTTGCAACAACAAAAAAAGTAATCAAGTGACCTAAACAACTTTTATAAACACGAAAAGTAAAAAGTGTCCCGCTAAAGCCAGGGCCAGGTTAGGCAGAGGATATACACCCCTTAATCGTAATGAAACATGTAGTTCAAATCAAGTTCATGCTCAAATTCAAGGGAAATCTTTAACCAACGCAGTTGTTTCTTGTTTCAAAATTAAAAATAAGTAAAAGTATTACACATAAAAATGCAATTAAGTTATTTAAGAGATATTTCTAAGAAAATTTGAATTCATGAACTTGTCGAACTCTCTTTGAACTCATCGGTTCAATATATCGACTTATATCGACTTATTATCGATTTAAAAAAAGAATCGTGACCAGAACTTAATACTCTCCATCGCAGATTTAAAAGTACAGCTAATCTCTCATCGTATTGCTATCTTTATGTCTTGAGATGTAGCTCATGCATCTATATAACTACGATGGAGTGGAAAGTAATTACTGACATGCCTTTAAAAAGACAATTAAGTTCTCATCCGTATTGCTAACCCGTTGATACTGATATGTTTAGACGGGAGTATGTTTTATTTAGCACTTCAAAGTTTCATAAGACTTTCAAATCGATATCGCAATTAAGAAAAATCAAATGCATTCTTGGCAATGGCCCTGTTTACACTTGCGGCTAGAATAAAATAAACAAACACAAAAAGAATATTTGAAAATAATAAATAAAAATAAAACTCAATTGTTGGGGATGCGTTTATAAAATAAAATAACAGACCAACCACATCGATGCTACATTATTCGCCTGGTAGTATACCGGGGATTAGCATGCCGGGGATGATGTGTTACTCTAATAAATGGCCATTAATTCATCTTTTGATATACCTTAAAGCTTCGATTAAGCGGGCGCTTATTACAAAAAAGAGGATTTGGGAAAACATAAAAATCAAATATAAATAGTTAAAAGACTTTTAAACAATAGCTATCTACATCTGCATCCTCGTTACAATCGAAAATTCAAATAAGCGCCCGTTTCTGAAGATTGAGGGGTGGGCGCTTATTCGATGGGGCGCTTATTCAAAATTTCACATACCAGCATGCATCGCGAAAATTTTACATCGATATAAGATCTATTTTTATACCATCTCAATGGAAGTCTTTATCCAAAGTTCTATAATACAACAATCAGGGATTGTGATTTTCCGTAATTAATCAGTATCTTCCTAAAATAACCAATCAGATGTCTTAAATTTGACGCGCATCTGAGAATTTGACAGGATAAACTGGTGCTCTGACGTCTTACTTAAAGATGGAGGACAAAACCCCGGATTGGTGTATAGATTATATATATATACATTCTATGAATAAAGGTCCGAGGAAATACCGATCGAGTTAAGGGATTTGATATTTTAGCCGTAAAATTTTAGCGGTCCTAATTTTAACGCTAATTAGTGAGTCAGAAAAATTTTATATTGAGGTGATTCATCGCCATTTCAGAATATCTAGCGCGGATTAATTTTGGGGAAAATTATAAAATTTATACGGTTAAGGTCGCTATTAGCGAGGTTAAGCCAGGACCTCTGGACACCTTGAAATGCTGGCACAAATAATCAAGAATGAAAACTCTCAACTACTCGCATTTGGTACCGAGGTAATTAGGATGGTTAATCAGTTTAACCTCCCTATTATTTCTTTAATACGACTTCGTGTGTAGTTCCTAGTAAATATTCGTAAAAAGATTTTGGTTTCAATGGTTACCAAAGAATTTAAATCTATAATCGTGGACAAAACAAAAATAAGTGGCGAAAACGAAAAGGTACATTTACAAGCCCCCTCTCCCCCATATCTCATCTTGGGTTCTATGTACTTGATTTGACACTAACTTTCAATAAATTAATAAGTAGGGGTAGGGGATGTCATCTGTGGTGTTATAATGCTTGATTCTTGCCACTAATTTTTGTTCAAGATTGTAGTTGTTGGGGGTACAACTCAAAAGCTTTTATTTTTTTTAGTTCCCAATGAATACAAGACGTTATTATGACGTTTTTTCAACGTTTCTAACGTTCAAATAACGTGATATGAACGTTGAAACAACGTCTTCTGTTTAATGGATTAGCCCTGTTGTACACTTTTCACCAGTAAAAGAAATCAAACTACTAAACACTCCCTGCTAGCACAAGACGTTATTTTGACGTCTTTTCAACGTCGTATGGACGTTATGGACGTCAGATGGACATTGAAACAACGTTGTGTGCTTACTAGGCTAGCGTGGGGCGTGGTTCCAATGAGCATATATAACTGACAATTTGTTATGTGTGTGTTATAAAAAAACGCAAATTAAAAAAAACCCAATTCAATAAGGCCTGGTTTCCACTACAACCAACCTCCGTCTCTTCTATCATCAAGTGTTAGTGTTTGCTTTCAACAAAAAAGAAAATTTTGTTTTTGTTTTTTTTTTTGCCTTTGATTCACTCATCAGATAAACGCCTCTTCAAATAGGGCGGTGCAAGCTCGATGGGCGTTTTCTCTTCCTAAACATTGTAAAAAAAACCCAGAAATGTTTATTTAAATACACAACATAGGTGACGCAGTAGTCAGTGTGCTTAGGTTAGCGGGTTTGATCAGAGCTCTGACCAGTCACTTCTAAGATATCTCTGGCCTGAATTTAACTGTTACCCAACCAAATTCGCTCATTTGGGCGGTTTATCAGATACATATCAGATACTGTGACTACTTTCTCAAAGATAATGCACATGAGGAATTTGGTTTTAATAAAAAATAAAAAAAATTGAACCTAATTTTGACAGGTGGTTGATGCGCCATGCTGTATAAGAAGTTCCGCTACTTCCGTTCGAACCTCTTCGCACGCCATATGTCTGTAAGTGAAAACGAAAAGGGCGTTATTTCGACGACCATCTGACGTTTAACATGGCATCAAAACAACGCCTTATGCTAACAAGATTTTTGCAAAAACACAACATTGTTTTCCACGTCCATATCGTTTAATTGACGCTAAAAGGACGTCAAAACAACGTCTAATACTAGAAGAGGGATAGAATAAGATGTTTTTATATATTTCCCCATAGGGCGAAATATATGTTAAAACCGGCATTTTCCTTCTTCTTCTCCGTTCACTTTTATAGTCGCGGTTCAGTATTGAATTTTTCCCTAGCCAAAGTAGATAAGAACAGAGGCTAGTCTACAGCACGCCATTTTTTTCAATCAGTGCAGATCAATGATATATAAGCGAAGCGCTAGATGTCTGACTCGGCATTTTCAAGTGAGGCATTGGTAGCCATCTTTAATAGTGGCAAAACATTGAAAACGAAAGTGAATTTACACTGAAATCCTGCTCAGCGGATGGATGTATAAACTGTTTTGATAAAAATAACAACATCCAATTCCATAAATTTGCCTTATATGATCGAGGATTGTATGCCAGATGGTTGCTTTCCATGAAAAATGAAGTGTAGCCCCTTCCATTTTCATTTTCGCGAAAAGTTCATTAAAAAAAAGTTTCATCAGCAGCAGCATCATCATCACATCAAACCCCAGTTAAGAAAAAACTTTGCCAAAACCTCAACAAAAAGGTTACAGCAGAAGCTTAGGAGTAAGGACTCAAAAATTTCAAAGACAAAAAGTTACTTTCAGAAGACTCAGCCCCAATTAACTGAAAATACTTTCTGAATTGAGTAGCCACCCTAAAGTACTGATATGAAAATGCTACATTGATAAGATTCTGCCTTCAGTCGACTGTACCTTTAGCCCAAGGTAGTTTAAATTTACGAATTAGGTTGTTTTCATTCCTGGTGTGTGCCACAAGTTAAAGCTTGCAAGAAATGCACTTGCAGATATATATATATAAAAGGAATTGTTGACTCTGGGGTATTAAAATAAAATGGAAACATATTTAATTATTAAATGATTTTCAAGATAAAAAGCATTAAAATTTTGGAATAACATTTTCAACAGTCATGTAGAATTAAAATATAAATTAAAAAGAAAAATTAAAATATTAAAATTGAGCAGTTTTGTAGCTGGATGCAATATAATTTTTGATGAATTCAGGTCATCCAGATTTTGCAGACATTTGCAGCACTATAAAGTCCATTAGGAATCTTGTCTGTTGATGTTTCAATGTGTAAAAGTGCACTCGTAAAGTAAGAAAAAGCTTTAACAATAATCCAGGTATCAGATAACTAAAATCACATCTTAAACAAATTTTGATATGCAACACAATAACCGGATCAGAGGAAGCCAATTGTTTGACATTCGAGTGGATCTGTGTTTTCCCTCAACAATGGAAATGACGAAATGCTCAATCATGAATGAAAAATCTTTGAATTCTTGATATCGCATCAAAGTTCCACACAACTCCCAATGTATAAGGCATCGATCTTGGGATATACATTGCTGGTTAAATCATTCATAAGATTTCAAAATAAAGGTATAGAGAATGCTTCAATGAATGCACCACCTAGTTTTAATCAACAATCACTTTCTAACCATTCCATATCTTTCATTTACCAATCAAAAGGATTTTTTAAACCATCCCTTTCTGTCTACAAAATTGGTCATGAAGAAGCAAATAAGGTCATCACAGTTACATTTGGCTGTTTCACATATTATTATATCTAAAATCAACAATAACAATCTAGTGTATCAAAACAATCAAAAATGGCCAGAAAAAGATGAAAACTTGTACAGGAGAGAAGAGTTTTCAGCGTTTTAGTGTTCTGTTTGCTTGTTTAAGTGTTAAAAACAGATCTTATTTTATGTTGTTTTGGCACACTTGTAACCAATAACCAAATTTAGGAAATTTAGCAACAATTAAACAAATAACCCAGCGGGCACAAAGACGTCGTAAAGACGTCGTAGAGACGTCTTGAAAAGACGTCCCTAAGACGTCGTAAAATGATCGTGAAGTGGGAATCTCAAAAGACGTCCCAATTACATCTTCACTGAGGCGTCCCGATGACATCCCAACGACATCGTAACGACGTCGCAGGATTATGAAATTTATCGTCGTAGAGACGTCGCGAAATGGTCGCGAAGTGGGAATCTCAAAAGACGTCCCAATCACATCTTGACGTCTCGATGACATCCCAACGACATCGTAACGACCTCGCAGGATTAATTAGTTCATCTTTATAAAGTCGTCGTAGAGACGTCTTTCCAAGACGTCCCTGAGACGTCGCTCAATGGTCGCAATGTGGGATCCTCAGAAAACGTCCCCATCATATCTTCACTGAGACGTCTCGACGTCTCTCAATTTCTGGCCGTAACGACATCGTAGAGACGTCCCATTAACAACCTCCTTTTCCTGGGATATCATAAGCCATCTATGTTGGGATCATCAAAAGAACAAAACATAGAAAATTCAATGGATGTCTCTTTTTTAATTCTTTTTAAAAGTTTACAACGCAACAATTTACAGTTCAATATATAATAACTAATTTGTCATCAATTTATAAAATTTTGAATCACATGTATTTCCACATTTAAGACTCCCTTCGGCTAGCCTTTTTGAAATTTTTCATTATCGATCAGGAGATCTTTGAGCATCATCTACAGTGCTCTTCTGATGCTGGAATGCTGAAACTAAGTTCAAGAAGAATGTATAAATATGTATAAATATACCCACTGAGTGGATTCAGATAACAGAAACTCACCGTTAATTTCATCGAACAGGATCGTATCTTTTCAAGGTGTTTTTCCATTTACACTTTGCTAGTTTACCTTTAACAAAACGCCATGTTTAATTAATTCTTCTAAGTTTTATCTAAGCGTCTTTTATCGAAACTTATGTTACATGTATCATTATTAACAGTATTAACCTTTTCTTACAAGAAAGTCTTTGCTTTTGAAACTTTCTATATCACATGTGAATTTTATAACCCGGGAATTTCTCTTTGTCTTACGTATTTGTGATTGGTCTATTTTAAATTCATGCAACTGTAGTAAAACTTATTCGATGAATCTTTGTTGACTAATCGCTTTTGAAAATTTATAATTCTTTCGAAGGTCGTAATTTAATCTGTATAGAGACGTCCCAAAAACGTCGTGAAAGCATCCCTTACACAACCAAGAAAAAGAAGGGTACGAATGTAAATTCTATATGGAGTATGCCGTTGTTACTCAAAGTTTATTGTTTAATGACTACCGAATGAAATTTGAAAATTTTTATCAGGTCCCAAATTGATCGTAAAAGGATCCCAATTGCGACGTCCCATTTTCAAACGTCTCTACGACGTCGCATAATGATCCTAAATTAATAATTACACGACCAAGAAAATGAATCGGTACGAATGTAAATTCCATATGGAGTATGTTGTTGTTACTCAAAGTTTACTGTTTAATGACTGCCGAATGAAATTTGAAAATTTTTATCAAGTCGCAATTTGATCGTAAAAGGATCCTAATTGCGACGTCCCATTTTCAGACGTCTCTACGACGTCGCAAAATGATCCTAAATTAATAATTGTTTTGAGGGTCGGTATTTAATCTGTATAAAGACGTCCCAAAAACGTCGTGAAAGCATCCCTTACACGACCAATAAACAGAATTCGATACGAATGTAAATTCTATATAAGCATGTTAGTATTACTCGATTTATACTGTTTAATGACTGCAGAATGAAATTTGAAAATTTTTATTATGTCCCAAATTGATCGTAAAAGGATCCCAATTGCGACGTCCCGTTTTCAGACGTCCCTACGGCGTCGCAAAATGATCTCAAAACCAAACGACCATTTTACGATTAAATTGAGACATCTCAAAGACGTCTTGTGCCCGCTGGGAAACAACAAATTTTTCTTCAGGTCGTGTGTAATTTCCCCTACACCGAAGGACATTTTGCAACTATTAAAAATGGCTACCAATGCCTCACTTCTGTAAGCGTGATTTTACGGGAGTTAGACATCTAGCGCTTCGCTTATATATCATTGGTGCAGATGAGCAGTGGAAGATTTTTGCTTTTTTTCTGCTAGCTTTTAAAATGATTCAATAGATGAAACGTTAAATGATGGAAATGGATCGTTTTAGTTCAGTGTTATCTTAAAAAGCTTTGTAAAAACTTTTGAATGAACGTGTAAAACCAGAAAAAATTGATATATCAACGATGTTTTGATTTTGTTGATAACAATGTTATATGATGATTGGTAATTAATTTGCTTGGAACAGCAAACCATTGAAGCTGTGGTTTCAGTGCAAAGGTGAAAATTCATTATCAATAGCCAGGTTGAATATTTATTTTCATTTTATATCCTGATATAATGTAGCCCAACTGAACTGAAAGCACGATGTACCAGCCATAATAAAGGAAACCCTTTTCATGTGGAGAACAACCAGTTCAACTTGTTTGTTAATTCAAAAAGTACATACAAAAACAGCAAGTAAAAACGTGATGTCGTATATGCAATAAGAAGTTCAGAAAAGCAATTACAAATAATATTTTAAAACACAGGATTGAGACACATAATAACTTGACAGAATCTGGTCGAGTGTGCTTCCCTGGACAATCATTTAATCCAACAACAGAAACATAGTTTACTATGGATGAATTCCATGGTCACGTATACTGTTTTACTGTATATATATCTTATATTTTCTTTTGCAAAATTTAATATACTGTCAATTTTCCTGTACGAACAACGAACGTAAATCAAAACACAATACAAATGACAGTCTGTAGATTAAATCAAGCCGGAACACGAACTTCTACTTTCAGCTATGTAGTGATTTGGTTATGGATATGTATTTTCACTACCAAAGTTTGTTTTTTTCTCCATTTGGGATTTATTTATGAAGGTCACTTTTATCACAAAATAAACAATGAGTGTGAACATATTTTTTTTGAACAGAGATGTTTATTCTGAATACCTAAGGGAAGAAATTGTTTGCGGAAGAAATTTGTGCGGAACTTTTTTTTGCGGAATTTATTTTTGCGGATTTCGCTCAAATCCGCAAAATTTTCTAAATTTTTCATTCGCAAGGAAAAAAGTCGAGGTTATTGAACATCTAAGGACTTATTATTACTCTTCGTCAATAACAATACAAGCAGTATCTGCACTTGCACTAATATGTATCACTGATATTATCTGATGAAAAATAGATGTTATTCCATATTTCTGCTCTTTCAGGCACTGAATTAGGTGTTTCCCTATTTTCGATTTTATTAAATTTATTGCATTTGCAAAAATTAACTCCACAAAATCTCTTTTGAAGTCTTCATCTGCAAAAATTTCATCCGCAAAATATGGCATTTTTGGGTCATTTATCCGCAAAATTATATTCCGTAAAAATTTCTTCCGCAAAAATTTCTTCCCTTAAGGTACTTGAATTTAGTTTTATAAATTGTCAATTTAAGCCCATCTGTTTTTTTTAAATAATTATTCTTTCCTAATTTGAAATGTTATATACACGTAATATTTGTTAGTAGAGATTTTGATTGCTTTTGATAATTATTTGCTTATATGTTTACCCGAAAGAATACTGTGGTATCAAAATTAGGTTTAACAATTTTCTTTTCTTCTTTTGTATAGAAAACCTGTATACAAATTTGATTTTATAATGTTGTAAGATAGTTTTGTCTGAGTTACAAAAGGCAAGTGTTCTGTTAAATTACATTGTTTACCCTTATTTTATGGTATAAAGGATAGGAAACTTGTCAAGCTTCTGCAACAATAAAGATCATACATATATTATGATGAAATTGTCTTACACATTGATGGGGTTGTTGATATGCAGTAGTTTAAGGGGAAATATTAGTCGCATTTAGGTCTTATAATTTTTAGCTACATGTCCATAGTAACTTCTCAGTCACTTTTAACTCCTCAGCAAAAAATTTTAAGAGAAACCTTATTATTTGACCGTGAACAACTTCATTTTATAATAAGTTCATATAATATAATATATAATATATATAATATTTATATATAATATATATAATATTATATTATTATATTATATTATATATAATATTATATATATTATATATTATATTATATGAACTTATTATAAAAATGAAGTTGTTCACGGTCAAATAATAAGGTTTCTTAAAATTTTTGCTGAGGAGTTAAAAGTGATGAGAAGTTACTATGGACATGTAGCTAAAAATTATAAGACCTAAATGCGACTAATATTTCCCCTTAAACTACTGCATATCAACAACCCCATCAATGTGTAAGACAATTTCATCATAATATATGTATGATCTTTATTGTTGCAGAAGCTTGACAAGTTCCTATCCTTTATACCATAAAATAAGGGTAAACAATGTAATTTAACAGAACACTTGCCTTTTGTAACTCAGACAAAACTATCTTACAACATTATAAAATCAAATTTGTATACAGGTTTTCTATACAAAAGAAGAAAAGAAAATTGTTAACCTAATTTTGATACCACAGTATTCTTTCGGGTAAACATATAAGCAAATAATTATCAAAAGCAATCAAAATCTCTACTAACAAATATTACGTGTATATAACATTTCAAATTAGGAAAGAATAATTATTTAAAAAAACAGATGGGCTTAAATTGACAATATAAAACTAAATTCAAGTACCTTAAGGGAAGAAATTTTTGCGGAAGAAATTTTTACGGAATATAATTTTGCGGATAAATGACCCAAAAATGCCATATTTTGCGGATGAAATTTTGCAGATGAAGACTTCAAAGAGATTTTGTGGAGTTAATTTTTGCAAATGCAATAAATTTAATAAATCGAAAATAGGGAAACACCTAATTCAGTGCCTGAAAGAGCAGAAATATGGAATAACATCTATTTTTTCATCAGATAATATCAGTGATACATATTAGTGCAAGTGCAGATACTGCTTGTATTGTTATTGACGAAGAGTAATAATAAGTCCTTAGATGTTCAATAACCTCGACTTTTTTCCTTGCGAATGAAAAATTTAGAAAATTTTGCGGATTTGAGCGAAATCCGCAAAAATAAATTCCGCAAAAAAAGTTCCGCACAAATTTCTTCCGCAAACAATTTCTTCCCTTAGGTATTCAGAATAAACATCTCTGTTCAAAAAAAATATGTTCACACTCATTGTTTTTTTGTGATAAAAGTGACCTTCATAAATAAATCCCAAATGGAGAAAAAAACAAACTTTGGTAGTGAAAATACATATCCATAACCAAATCACTACATAGCTGAAAGTAGAAGTTCGTGTTCCGGCTTGATTTAATCTACAGACTGTCATTTGTATTGTGTTTTGATTTACGTTCGTTGTTCGTACAGGAAAATTGACAGTATATTAAATTTTGCAAAAGAAAATATAAGATATATATACAGTAAAACAGTATACGTGACCATGGAATTCATCCATAGTAAACTATGTTTCTGTTGTTGGATTAAATGATTGTCCAGGGAAGCACACTCGACCAGATTCTGTCAAGTTATTATGTGTCTCAATCCTGTGTTTTAAAATATTATTTGTAATTGCTTTTCTGAACTTCTTATTGCATATACGACATCACGTTTTTACTTGCTGTTTTTGTATGTACTTTTTGAATTAACAAACAAGTTGAACTGGTTGTTCTCCACATGAAAAGGGTTTCCTTTATTATGGCTGGTACATCGTGCTTTCAGTTCAGTTGGGCTACATTATATCAGGATATAAAATGAAAATAAATATTCAACCTGGCTATTGATAATGAATTTTCACCTTTGCACTGAAACCACAGCTTCAATGGTTTGCTGTTCCAAGCAAATTAATTACCAATCATCATATAACATTGTTATCAACAAAATCAAAACATCGTTGATATATCAATTTTTTCTGGTTTTACACGTTCATTCAAAGTTTTTACAAAGCTTTTTAAGATAACACTGAACTAAAACGATCCATTTCCATCATTTAACGTTTCATCTATTGAATCATTTTAAAAGCTAGCAGAAAAAAAGCAAAAATCTTCCACTGCTCATCTGCACCAATGATATATAAGCGAAGCGCTAGATGTCTAACTCCCGTAAAATCACGCTTACAGAAGTGAGGCATTGGTAGCCATTTTTAATAGTTGCAAAATGTCCTTCGGTGTAGGGAAATTACACACGACCTGAAGAAAAATTTGTTGTTTCCCAGCGGGCACAAGACGTCTTTGAGATGTCTCAATTTAATCGTAAAATGGTCGTTTGGTTTTGAGATCATTTTGCGACGCCGTAGGGACGTCTGAAAACGGGACGTCGCAATTGGGATCCTTTTACGATCAATTTGGGACATAATAAAAATTTTCAAATTTCATTCTGCAGTCATTAAACAGTATAAATCGAGTAATACTAACATGCTTATATAGAATTTACATTCGTATCGAATTCTGTTATTGGTCGTGTAAGGGATGCTTTCACGACGTTTTTGGGACGTCCTTTATACAGATTAAATACCGACCCTCAAAACAATTATTAATTTAGGATCATTTTGCGACGTCGTAGAGACGTCTGAAAATGGGACGTCGCAATTAGGATCCTTTTACGATCAAATTGCGACTTGATAAAAATTTTCAAATTTCCATTCGGCAGTCATTAAACAGTAAACTTTGAGTAACAACAACATACTCCATATGGAATTTACATTCGTACCGATTCATTTTCTTGGTCGTGTAATTATTAATTTAGGATCATTATGCGACGTCGTAGAGACGTTTGAAAATGGGACGTCGCAATTGGGATCCTTTACGATCAATTTGGGACCTGATAAAAATTTTCAAATTTCATTCGGTAGTCATTAAACAATAAACTTTGAGTAACAACGGCATACTCCATATAGAATTTACATTCGTACCCTTCTTTTTCTTGGTTGTGTAAGGGATGCTTTCACGACGTTTTTGGGACGTCTCTATACAGATTAAATTACGACCTTCGAAAGAATTATAAATTTTCAAAAGCGATTAGTCAACAAAGATTCATCGAATAAGTTTTACTACAGTTGCATGAATTTAAAATAGACCAATCACAAATACGTAAGACAAAGAGAAATTCCGGGTTATAAAATTCACATGTGATATAGAAAGTTTCAAAAGCAAAGACTTTCTTGTAAGAAAAGGTTAATACTGTTAATAATGATACATGTAACATAAGTTTCGATAAAAGACGCTTAGATAAAAACTTAGAAGAATTAATTAAACATGGCGTTTTGTTAAAGGTAAACTAGCAAAGTGTAAATGGAAAAACACCTTGAAAAGATACGATCCTGTTCGATGAAATTAACGGTGAGTTTCTGTTATCTGAATCCACTCAGTGGGTATATTTATACATATTTATACATTCTTCTTGAACTTAGTTTCAGCATTCCAGCATCAGAAGAGCACTGTAGATGATGCTCAAAGATCTCCTGATCGATAATGAAAAATTTCAAAAAGGCTAGCCGAAGGGAGTCTTAAATGTGGAAATACATGTGATTCAAAATTTTTATAAATTGATGACAAATTAGTTATTATATATTGAACTGTAAATTGTTGCGTTGTAAACTTTTAAAAAGAATTAAAAAAGAGACATCCATTGAATTTTCTATGTTTTGTTCTTTTGATGATCCCAACATAGATGGCTTATGATATCCCAGGAAAAGGAGGTTGTTAATGGGACGTCTCTACGATGTCGTTACGGCCAGAAATTGAGAGACGTCGAGACGTCTCAGTGAAGATATGATGGGGACGTTTTCTGAGGATCCCACATTGCGACCATTGAGCGACGTCTCAGGGACGTCTTGGAAAGACGTCTCTACGACGACTTTATAAAGATGAACTAATTAATCCTGCGAGGTCGTTACGATGTCGTTGGGATGTCATCGAGACGTCAAGATGTGATTGGGACGTCTTTTGAGATTCCCACTTCGCGACCATTTCGCGACGTCTCTACGACGATAAATTTCATAATCCTGCGACGTCGTTACGATGTCGTTGGGATGTCATCGGGACGCCTCAGTGAAGATGTAATTGGGACGTCTTTTGAGATTCCCACTTCACGATCATTTTACGACGTCTTAGGGACGTCTTTTCAAGACGTCTCTACGACGTCTTTACGACGTCTTTGTGCCCGCTGGGTTATTTGTTTAATTGTTGCTAAATTTCCTAAATTTGGTTATTGGTTACAAGTGTGCCAAAACAACATAAAATAAGATCTGTTTTTTAACACTTAAACAAGCAAACAGAACACTAAAACGCTGAAAACTCTTCTCTCCTGTACAAGTTTTCATCTTTTTCTGGCCATTTTTGATTGTTTTGATACACTAGATTGTTATTGTTGATTTTAGATATAATAATATGTGAAACAGCCAAATGTAACTGTGATGACCTTATTTGCTTCTTCATGACCAATTTTGTAGACAGAAAGGGATGGTTTAAAAAATCCTTTTGATTGGTAAATGAAAGATATGGAATGGTTAGAAAGTGATTGTTGATTAAAACTAGGTGGTGCATTCATTGAAGCATTCTCTATACCTTTATTTTGAAATCTTATGAATGATTTAACCAGCAATGTATATCCCAAGATCGATGCCTTATACATTGGGAGTTGTGTGGAACTTTGATGCGATATCAAGAATTCAAAGATTTTTCATTCATGATTGAGCATTTCGTCATTTCCATTGTTGAGGGAAAACACAGATCCACTCGAATGTCAAACAATTGGCTTCCTCTGATCCGGTTATTGTGTTGCATATCAAAATTTGTTTAAGATGTGATTTTAGTTATCTGATACCTGGATTATTGTTAAAGCTTTTTCTTACTTTACGAGTGCACTTTTACACATTGAAACATCAACAGACAAGATTCCTAATGGACTTTATAGTGCTGCAAATGTCTGCAAAATCTGGATGACCTGAATTCATCAAAAATTATATTGCATCCAGCTACAAAACTGCTCAATTTTAATATTTTAATTTTTCTTTTTAATTTATATTTTAATTCTACATGACTGTTGAAAATGTTATTCCAAAATTTTAATGCTTTTTATCTTGAAAATCATTTAATAATTAAATATGTTTCCATTTTATTTTAATACCCCAGAGTCAACAATTCCTTTTATATATATATATCTGCAAGTGCATTTCTTGCAAGCTTTAACTTGTGGCACACACCAGGAATGAAAACAACCTAATTCGTAAATTTAAACTACCTTGGGCTAAAGGTACAGTCGACTGAAGGCAGAATCTTATCAATGTAGCATTTTCATATCAGTACTTTAGGGTGGCTACTCAATTCAGAAAGTATTTTCAGTTAATTGGGGCTGAGTCTTCTGAAAGTAACTTTTTGTCTTTGAAATTTTTGAGTCCTTACTCCTAAGCTTCTGCTGTAACCTTTTTGTTGAGGTTTTGGCAAAGTTTTTTCTTAACTGGGGTTTGATGTGATGATGATGCTGCTGCTGATGAAACTTTTTTTAATGAACTTTTCGCGAAAATGAAAATGGAAGGGGCTACACTTCATTTTTCATGGAAAGCAACCATCTGGCATACAATCCTCGATCATATAAGGCAAATTTATGGAATTGGATGTTGTTATTTTTATCAAAACAGTTTATACATCCATCCGCTGAGCAGGATTTCAGTGTAAATTCACTTTCGTTTTCAATGTTTTGCCACTATTAAAGATGGCTACCAATGCCTCACTTGAAAATGCCGAGTCAGACATCTAGCGCTTCGCTTATATATCATTGATCTGCACTGATTGAAAAAAATGGCGTGCTGTAGACTAGCCTCTGTTCTTATCTACTTTGGCTAGGGAAAAATTCAATACTGAACCGCGACTATAAAAGTGAACGGAGAAGAAGAAGGAAAATGCCGGTTTTAACATATATTTCGCCCTATGGGGAAATATATAAAAACATCTTATTCTATCCCTCTTCTAGTATTAGACGTTGTTTTGACGTCCTTTTAGCGTCAATTAAACGATATGGACGTGGAAAACAATGTTGTGTTTTTGCAAAAATCTTGTTAGCATAAGGCGTTGTTTTGATGCCATGTTAAACGTCAGATGGTCGTCGAAATAACGCCCTTTTCGTTTTCACTTACAGACATATGGCGTGCGAAGAGGTTCGAACGGAAGTAGCGGAACTTCTTATACAGCATGGCGCATCAACCACCTGTCAAAATTAGGTTCAATTTTTTTTATTTTTTATTAAAACCAAATTCCTCATGTGCATTATCTTTGAGAAAGTAGTCACAGTATCTGATATGTATCTGATAAACCGCCCAAATGAGCGAATTTGGTTGGGTAACAGTTAAATTCAGGCCAGAGATATCTTAGAAGTGACTGGTCAGAGCTCTGATCAAACCCGCTAACCTAAGCACACTGACTACTGCGTCACCTATGTTGTGTATTTAAATAAACATTTCTGGGTTTTTTTTTACAATGTTTAGGAAGAGAAAACGCCCATCGAGCTTGCACCGCCCTATTTGAAGAGGCGTTTATCTGATGAGTGAATCAAAGGCAAAAAAAAAAACAAAAACAAAATTTTCTTTTTTTGTTGAAAGCAAACACTAACACTTGATGATAGAAGAGACGGAGGTTGGTTGTAGTGGAAACCAGGCCTTATTGAATTGGGTTTTTTTTAATTTGCGTTTTTTTATAAACACACACATAACAAATTGTCAGTTATATATGCTCATTGGAACCACGCCCCACGCTAGCCTAGTAAGCACACAACGTTGTTTCAATGTCCATCTGACGTCCATAACGTCCATACGACGTTGAAAAGACGTCAAAATAACGTCTTGTGCTAGCAGGGAGTGTTTAGTAGTTTGATTTCTTTTACTGGTGAAAAGTGTACAACAGGGCTAATCCATTAAACAGAAGACGTTGTTTCAACGTTCATATCACGTTATTTGAACGTTAGAAACGTTGAAAAAACGTCATAATAACGTCTTGTATTCATTGGGAACTAAAAAAAATAAAAGCTTTTGAGTTGTACCCCCAACAACTACAATCTTGAACAAAAATTAGTGGCAAGAATCAAGCATTATAACACCACAGATGACATCCCCTACCCCTACTTATTAATTTATTGAAAGTTAGTGTCAAATCAAGTACATAGAACCCAAGATGAGATATGGGGAGAGGGGGCTTGTAAATGTACCTTTTCGTTTTCGCCACTTATTTTTGTTTTGTCCACGATTATAGATTTAAATTCTTTGGTAACCATTGAAACCAAAATCTTTTTACGAATATTTACTAGGAACTACACACGAAGTCGTATTAAAGAAATAATAGGGAGGTTAAACTGATTAACCATCCTAATTACCTCGGTACCAAATGCGAGTAGTTGAGAGTTTTCATTCTTGATTATTTGTGCCAGCATTTCAAGGTGTCCAGAGGTCCTGGCTTAACCTCGCTAATAGCGACCTTAACCGTATAAATTTTATAATTTTCCCCAAAATTAATCCGCGCTAGATATTCTGAAATGGCGATGAATCACCTCAATATAAAATTTTTCTGACTCACTAATTAGCGTTAAAATTAGGACCGCTAAAATTTTACGGCTAAAATATCAAATCCCTTAACTCGATCGGTATTTCCTCGGACCTTTATTCATAGAATGTATATATATATAATCTATACACCAATCCGGGGTTTTGTCCTCCATCTTTAAGTAAGACGTCAGAGCACCAGTTTATCCTGTCAAATTCTCAGATGCGCGTCAAATTTAAGACATCTGATTGGTTATTTTAGGAAGATACTGATTAATTACGGAAAATCACAATCCCTGATTGTTGTATTATAGAACTTTGGATAAAGACTTCCATTGAGATGGTATAAAAATAGATCTTATATCGATGTAAAATTTTCGCGATGCATGCTGGTATGTGAAATTTTGAATAAGCGCCCCATCGAATAAGCGCCCACCCCTCAATCTTCAGAAACGGGCGCTTATTTGAATTTTCGATTGTAACGAGGATGCAGATGTAGATAGCTATTGTTTAAAAGTCTTTTAACTATTTATATTTGATTTTTATGTTTTCCCAAATCCTCTTTTTTGTAATAAGCGCCCGCTTAATCGAAGCTTTAAGGTATATCAAAAGATGAATTAATGGCCATTTATTAGAGTAACACATCATCCCCGGCATGCTAATCCCCGGTATACTACCAGGCGAATAATGTAGCATCGATGTGGTTGGTCTGTTATTTTATTTTATAAACGCATCCCCAACAATTGAGTTTTATTTTTATTTATTATTTTCAAATATTCTTTTTGTGTTTGTTTATTTTATTCTAGCCGCAAGTGTAAACAGGGCCATTGCCAAGAATGCATTTGATTTTTCTTAATTGCGATATCGATTTGAAAGTCTTATGAAACTTTGAAGTGCTAAATAAAACATACTCCCGTCTAAACATATCAGTATCAACGGGTTAGCAATACGGATGAGAACTTAATTGTCTTTTTAAAGGCATGTCAGTAATTACTTTCCACTCCATCGTAGTTATATAGATGCATGAGCTACATCTCAAGACATAAAGATAGCAATACGATGAGAGATTAGCTGTACTTTTAAATCTGCGATGGAGAGTATTAAGTTCTGGTCACGATTCTTTTTTTAAATCGATAATAAGTCGATATAAGTCGATATATTGAACCGATGAGTTCAAAGAGAGTTCGACAAGTTCATGAATTCAAATTTTCTTAGAAATATCTCTTAAATAACTTAATTGCATTTTTATGTGTAATACTTTTACTTATTTTTTAATTTTGAAACAAGAAACAACTGCGTTGGTTAAAGATTTCCCTTGAATTTGAGCATGAACTTGATTTGAACTACATGTTTCATTACGATTAAGGGGTGTATATCCTCTGCCTAACCTGGCCCTGGCTTTAGCGGGACACTTTTTACTTTCGTGTTTATAAAAGTTGTTTAGGTCACTTGATTACTTTTTTTGTTGTTGCAAGTATAATTTCTATCGGCCCGCATGCTTAAACGAGACAGAGTGCCTACATGAACAATTTTTCATCCCGTCTGACATAATACTAACAAATATGAAACAGCTTTTGACGGAATAGCTTGTTCTCATCATAGTCACAATTAGAATTTAATAAGGATAAGAAATTAAGTTAGAACCTCAATTTTAAGAAGCGAATATTGCATAACGCAATTTATTTCAAGTAAAACGTTAACATAAGCCACAGAAATATATGTTAAAATTAATCCACGCAAAAAAGATCCCCTTTAGGTGTATCCCTGGTTACCGTTCCCCAAACTAAACACAGATTACTAACATAATAACGAACATTGTGAAGCAATTTCCCCCGTTTCCAGCTCTGTACGAGCCATTCAGAATTCAATGATTTTAGCTTTTGCTTGCAAACATAATAGCTTTCAGCTCTCAACCACGACAATGTAGATTTTCGGAAAAACTTGTGGAAGCCCAAAATATCAAGGAGGTGGAGACTTTTACAGAAACGGTCTCCGTCACTTTTGACTTGTTTATTCATATCATGTCTAAACAGATATAGTAATTCCGTTTGGGCTATTGTGATCAATGAAAACAACATTTTGACAGAATTTCTTTGCGTTGAACAAAATTTTAGAAAATTGAACAGAAGACAACAAATTATAAACTTGTAAAAAACTAAACAGAAGAGATGGAGCTGTAAGATGTAAAAAACTTTGACTGTATTTATATAAATGTGAAACAACAGCAATGGTTTATTTTCTATCTTTGTTGGAACAGATCTCTGGTTGGAAGCACCATAGTAGTAACAAAAATGCCTACTAACATAAATTTGTCTTTTTATAAACAGTTTGCAATTATAGCAATAACAGGGGATAATAAAACCGAAGTCTGTAAGTCCACAAACAAGACTGTAGACCTAACACAACAAAAGAAATGTCAGCAAAATCTGAGCATAATTCAACAGAGAGTTATACTGAGCGCTTTCTTGTCAACTATATCAAAAGTGACTTTAAATACAGACTGATCTCCAAAACACTCTTTGCGACTGAATCTTCGTTGTCTAATGGAAAATCACAGAAGCGGTGAAGTTGGAAAACCATGTCATTGTTAAAAAAGATGTTGTGGTTCTCATTGGTGGATAAATCTTGCAATACAACTGAAAGGTTCCAGGAACCATTGCATGCTGATTGATGCAATTTGATATTACAGGCATCACAATCGATGATTTGTTTAGTATCATTTTCGATACACTTGTAACCAATTGATACATCTCAATGTTTTCTGATAACTCTTAAACCAACTATTTTAGCAGTAACTGTGACTTGCGAACACATTGTTACATCATCCACATCAACCCAGATTAGGTATGCTAGCCACATCTTTATAACTGAATCTTTCAGATTTGGTTGTATTTAACATACCAAGTTTCATTAAGACATCTAAGACGAAGATGGTAAGGATATAGTCTTACCCTCCCTGTAACGTTTCCACATCGTCACCATATAAAATCAGTTTCCGGAACTGACTATCATCACGAATGAATCGCTTCTGACGATCCAGAAGACCATTTTTTGTCTGTGTGTCGAAACTTCAGATAACCAATATACTTCAGCTGTGACATTGATAAGGCTGACCAGCTGCCACACTTTTCGAGAGCACTTAATTTAACAACACTGTGATCAGCCAGGGAAGAGTGTACCTGGAATTTAACTTCATGAGGATCCAATGCACGAAAACGTGTATAATTATTAACAACAACATCTGGGCGATTGTCATTGAAATTTTCTACTTTCACCGGACTTTTTGATGTTTGATAATCCAGTATTCTAGATCTTCTGTTAGCATTGAAACAAACTACTCTGCGGGCTTTGTTTTCTGATTGTATCAAAAAGTCAAAATATTCTTGTCCAGATACTTGTCCCTTTTTGACTGGGGACAAATTATGAATATATCCAACAACCGATGATGCTAAAAAAGCCCAAAAATAAATCAAATTATGTTCATCTGACAAAACTGAACTTTATAAAAGCCATTTCAGACACCAATCATTGCCTATGCCAAACTAACAATTTGAAAGCATTGGAGTGGAGCATCTTTCTAAATTAAAGCTAAAAGAACGAGTACTTCCAATGTCTACTTCGCTATATTTTGCTAAGTTTTGTTATTTCTGTTTGGGTTAACGAGATCATTTTCGTATTGCCTCAATTTTTCATACGTAAACGAGAGATTTAAAACCTGTCTCCGGACAACACAGGAAAAGAAGAATAGCAAATTATAAGCATACGTACATTGCCTTCTCTTTCGGGAGGGGCCTGCTGACTCTTCCTTCTGTAGAGGTTTTTCATTGGCTGGCACCTTATCTTGCTGTTCCATTTTCTTGCTTTCTTGTTTCTTGTTTTCCTCACTTTTCTTTGTACTATCAACAGTTGTTTTATGACTTTTTTTCTTAATTGGTTGCTTTCCTATGTTTAAGGTAATCAACAAAATAACTCAAACCATGCAGAAATGAAAATTGAATACAAAATTGACCACACACCTTTACCACTGGCATTCATTTTTAAAAAACTCTAAGCACGTTTCACACATCAACTTCGATCAGCAACAAACACTGAAAGAATCGTCAGTGGAAGCACGAGGTCATAAGGACTGTTTGAAATATGCAAATGACAAGTGACATCCAATCACTTTCACTCTAATAGATCACGGTTCATTGGTAAACAAACCTTAAAAGGTTTGTAAAAGCAGGATAGGGAACCTGGACCTTGGACAATAAAATAAGAAAGTGCTTTAAAAAGTGCTTTTAATCTTCGCAATAATAATACTTCTTTTTCTAAGTTTTCTTTTTTGTTTTTTGACCATCGTTGAGAGTCATGTACTATATATTACCACTTGACCACCATTCTTAAAGAAGAAAAGAAAAGATTGTTGTAAATCGATTTAGCGCCCTTCTCCTTTTCTTTAAGTCCAAGTTGCATAATTTTTCTGAACAGAAGGGTGTGTTGATTTGAATTTTTTTGATTTTCTTGCACCCACTGTGGCGGAAGAAGGTGATGTTTTCAAACAACATCTACAGTTACGGTATTCCATACATCTAGGAGTATATATCACCATAGTTAATAGAATCTACTATTAACTATGATATCAGCTGAGAAGCAATCTTTGTCCAGTTGTTTTTTATGAGAACAGAAAATGTCAATATATAATATCGGTATATACACTTCCCAGATTTGTGCGTAATTGTTTTTCTGATGTCATGTCATAAATTAGAACGCATTTATTATTTCAGTTCGCTACTGGAAGAATTAAACACAAAGTTTATAAAAGAGACGAAACTTGACGGCTACAACACGGATTTTCAGAAGCCAACTCTAGGTATTTAAAAAGAGTAATTACAGAGAGCAATTCATTTGCTCGTTTGTATGAAAATAACAAAGATAAGAGGACGGTTTATTTCTTCATATCGGAAATGTTATTTCTACTCAAAGGTCAAGGGATTTGTTCATTATGTCTCTTCTTTCAAGCAAATTTGTTTTCAAACTTTGTTCTTTTCTTTAAAAATGATTTACTAGTTCATGAACGTTCTTTTGTAGCAGGCTGAATTTGAGCAGTTGTTGTTGAATTCACCGTTAAACCAAACACCAGTACGTTATAGACACACAGCATTACCAACAATATAGTTGATTTTGTATATTTTCGTAAATTGCATGTATATAGGTTCTTCGTAATAACGAAACATAATGCTGACAATTATTTGTCGGAAATCTTGATTTAAGTTGCTAACAGTTCTAAGTCCACCGTACTGCTGAAGAAAACATCCACATAATGAATTAAATATCATATTGCTCAGTACTAGTTCATTTGGTTTACTTCTGTTTTCATTGCAAATAACATACCACGCATATCAAGTAGCTGCCAAAACATGAAGCCGCGTTCAGATGGTACTACAAATACATATTACAATGTCGCTTCATAAATGGAAAATAAATACACGGAAATACAAAAATATTTTCATAGGGGTGGCTAAAATAATCACAGCGAAATGCTGAGGATAGATAACAGAAATAAAAAGTGGCTGGTTCAGATTTAACTTGGATAAGTCGATGTATGATGATATTAGTCAATTCTTCAAATTTCGTTTACAGTAATCATTATACGCTTCATATAACTACCACCCCTACGATGATTTTTTATCCGCACTATTTCCCTGGGATGTTTTAGTAAAGCACATCCCCCCAGACAGTCTATTCTTTCTTTGATAAATTCATCTTTACAAGGTCATGGTCAGAGAAGTTCACACACTTTGTCAATAGGGTAATCATGAACGTATCTGCAAAATGTTTTTTGACATAAACGTGGTCCAGTAGTGAACCATCGATATGAGTAGGACACTGTACCATTTGGTCAAATTCAGCCATGACTTGACATAAACGTACACATAACTTTGCATCCAACCCATTAACATTAAAATCACCTAAAACAAAATCGAGTTCACAATTAGCTATGAAGTAGTTCAGAGTGCTTAAAAATGAATTAATACTACAATCATGAGATCAGGGGCGGACGCAGAAATATTTTGTAGGTACAGCTCAACTTTTCGGATTCCAATAAGTATTCCGATTCCCGATTTTTATTCGGGACAACCCGATTTCCGGAAAATGCCGTCCGAAAATGTGCGATCATTTTAACAGACGAGTTCTGTCGCAGTTACTCACGGTGAACACCCCAGACACCAAAATTACCTTTCACTAAGCATTGCAACCACAGAGCCATAAAGATAGAAGCCAAAATTTAAAACTTTATTCGATATTAGCACAACAAAAGTAAATACAACATAATATAAAATGTCAACGTCTTTTATGTACAAAGTCATAAAACTAGTATTCTATATCCAATAAAACATGTTCCTTCTGTTGTACGAAAAACCTCCTAGCATGCTCACTTTCAAGAAAGTTCCAGTTCCAGACTTGATTAAATTAATTTGCTGTTTGTTGCTGCAGCAGTAGGTGCTGATACTGTTAATGTTTCTAAAAAGACAGACAATGAACAATTAAGATATGTTACATTATAGTAAATTAGTATGATATATAGTAACCATTAACCATTCAATTAACTGATTTTTCAATCTCTAAATAAAATACAGATCATGAAATCTTACTTAAATTCCATGGTTAAATTAACAGGGTACACCATGTGAAGGTAAGATATTGGATTTGGAATCCCAAAAGGAGAAATGCAAATGCAAGTAAATGCAAATCAATCATATCATTTTTGGATATAAAACAAAATCTAGTCAAAGTCTAGTCAATATTCAAACTAGCAATCAGAAGTATTTCTATCTATTGTTGTACATTGTACAGTCCATACATACTAAAGCAAAACTGTAAACACAACAAAATACTTCCTATTTCAAGCTATAATGGAGATGACTATAAACAGGACAGCTGAAGCCATGCGACATGTTCAGTGTACATTTCTCATGACGTTTATCAAAACTTATTAACTTTCCTACCAAAAAGCACACAATACAAACAGTTTATAACATTCATGCAGTTTCTCTTTTTCTTATCACTTGATCTTCTGGGTATTTGTTGCCAATTTTCATTTCTTTTTATCTTAACTGTTTTATGTCTTTTTATTGTAAATACAAGCAATTATTGAGCTGTGTATAAGTAAGATATCAATCTGAATATTTTTTAACCTGAAGATGCCACATAAGCTTGTACTTGGGGAATAACACCACGAAGAATAAGCATTTAGCCTTTTCAACAGAAATGACTGTCCATATGTTTTTTAGGAAAAACACAGGATTTCTATAAAGAACCAGACTTTTACAAAGAAAACCAAGAACCAATGGAACATAGCGATTATGGGGAAAATGCTTGAGGTCTCCTCAAAACAAAACATGGATTGTGAGATTGAAGGGTAACTCCTTCAGGTTACAAGGCTACATTAACTGATCAAGCGTTGATTTAATTTTGCACTGATTTAAATGATGAATGTTGTGATTGAATTTCAGTTTGCTTCCACATTAACTAAAATAAACCTATCAGTTACATCTGAAACATCAGAGGATACACAGAAATGCAACAAGGAAATAAAATTTTTACGACTTTTTAGAAACGGTATTACTTAAGAATCCCCTAGACAATTTTATTAGACAATTTTATACTTGTGTATGGTTTTAATTTTATTGTAACATATACCTGAAGATGTTCGAGAGAACACGAGAGAAAGCTTCGTATAATTTTGTAAAATATTTTTAACTTTTGTTTCTGAAAAAATATATTAATCTCATGGCTGCATACTTCAACAAAACACAACAAGGAAATGTTTCCTTTAAATATTTATCCTTGATCTTTAGCAAATGCTTTTAACAACAAATGGTTGTTAATGGCAAACATATAAACAACAAATGGTGATCACTGTAAAATGCAGAGTTGAGCTGTGAAGTATTAATCATGTAAGAGCCCCTAACAAACTCACTGACGAATTATTTCCAAATAAAGCTAGCAAAACATATAGCTATACAAACAGTTATCACACCAAAATATCTCAAGATAATGTAATAATTTTTAAAAATCAAAGTTAACGTAATGTAAGTAGCAAACTCTGTATTTTTTTATCACGACTAGTGTACCATGTTCAAACTACATAACAAGTTTTTAAAGTAATCAAGACAACATCAACAACTCGGAGTAAAATTCTAAAGTTCAGAGTTTAGCAAGGCAAAAGATAATAAAAAATCATGAAATTATGTTC